>JBBYHL010297592.1:0-24150 GCA_038381835.1 Adansonia madagascariensis
AGGAAAATGGTGGAAAGAAAAGCTTTTCTTACAAATCCAAAGCATCAATATCGTGTATCCCAATGAGAAGAACATGACTGTAGTGCCCATAACAAAAAGAATGGAGATTATTACAAGTATCTAAGTTTGTTTCATTTCATGGATGATCATTATTTACAAGGAAAATAGTGGAAAGAAAATCTTTTCTTGCAAATTCAAAGCATTAGTATCGTGTAACCCAATATGGGGAACATGATTTTAGTGCCAATAACAAAAGGAATGGATATTATTACGAGTACCCAAGTTTGTGTCATTTTATAGATGAACATTAATTACAATGAAAATGGTGGAAAGAAAAGCTTTTCTTGGAAATCCAAAGCATCAATGCCGTGTATGCCAATGTAGAGAACATGATTGTAGTGCCAATAACAAAAAGAATGGAGATTATTACAAGTATCCAAGTTTGTGTCATTTCATGGATGAACTTTAATTTTAAGGAAAATGGTCAAAAACAAAGTTTTTCTTGCAAATCTAAAGAATCAATATCCTGGATCCCAATGTGGAGAACATGATTGTAGTGCCTAATCACAAAAAGAATGGAGATTATTATGAGAATCCAAGTTTGACTCATTTCACGGATGAACTTTAATTATAAGAAAAATTGTGGAAAGAAAAGCTTTTCTTGCTAAACCAAAGCATCAATATCGTGTATCCCAATAAGGATAACATGATTATAGTGCCCATAACAAAAAGAATGGATATTATTACGAGTATCCAAGTTTGTCTCTTTCCATGAATAAAGTTTGATTATAAGAAAATGGTGGAAAGGCAAGATTTTCTTGCAAATCCAAAGCATCAATATCGTGTATCCTGATGAGGAGAATAATACTGTAGCGCCCATAACAAAAGAATGGAGATTATTAGGAGTATCCATGTTTGTCTCATTTTGTAGATAAACATCAACTACAAGCAAAATAAAGGAAAGAAAAGCTTTTCTTGCAAACCCAAAGCATCAATATCGTGTATCCCAAAATGGAGAACATGATTGTAGTGCCAATAGTGAAAAGCACGGAGATTATTACAAATATCCAAGTTTGTCTTATTTCATGGATGAACTTTGATTGCAAGGAAAATGGTGGAAAAAAAGCTTTTCTTGCAAATCCAAAGCATCAATATCGTGTATCCCAATATAGAGAGCATGATTCTAGTGCCTTATCAAAAAAAGAATGGGGATTATTACGAGAATCCAAGTTTGACATATTTGGTGGACAAACTTTGGTTATAAAGAAAATGGTGGAAAGAAAACATTTTCTTGGTAAACCAAATCATCAATATCATGTATCCTAATGAGGATAACATGATTATGGTGCCCATAACAAAAAGAATGGAGATTATTATGAGTATATAAGTTTGTCTCATTTCACAGATGAACATTAATTATAAGGGAAATGGTGGAAAGAAATGCTTTTCATACAAATCCAAAGTGTCAATACATGTATCCCAATGTGGAGAACATGATTGTAGTGCCATTAACAGAAAGAAAGGAGATTATTAAAAGTTTCCAAGTTTGTATCATTTCATGGGTGAACTTTAATTATAAGGAAAATGGTCTAAAGAAAAGTTTTTCTTCCAAATCTAAAGAATCAATATCATGTATCCCAATATGTAGAACATGATTGTAGTGCCCAATCACAAAAAGAATGGAGACTATTATAGGAATCCAAGTTTGACTCATTTCACGGATGAACTTTGATTATCAGGAAAATGGTGGAAAGAAAAGCTTTTCTTGCAAATCCAAAGCACCAATATTGTTTATCCCAATGTGTAGAACTTGATTGTAGTGCCCAATCATAAAAAGAATGGAGATTATTATGAGAATCCAGGTTTGACTCTTTTCATGGATAAACTTTGGTTATAAGGAAAATGGTAAAAAAAAAGTTTTTTCTTGTAAATCTAAAACATCAATACTGTTTATCCCAATGCGAAGAACATGATTATATTGCATAATCATAAAAAAAAAGGAGATTACTATGCGAATCTAAGTTTGGCTCATTTCACAGATGAACTTTGATTATAAGGAAAATGGTGGAAGGAAAAGCTTTTCTTGCAAAATCAAAGCATCAATTTGTGTATCCCAATGAGGTGAACATGATTGTAGTGCACATGAAGAAAAGAATGGAGATTATTACAAGTATCCAAGTTTGTCTTATTTCATGGATGAACTTTAATAATAAGGAAAATGGTGGAAAGAAAAGCTTTTCTTGCCAATCCAAGCCTCAATATCGTGTATCCTAATAAGGTGAACAAGATTGTAGTGCTCATTAGCAAAAAGAATCGAGAGTATCACGAGTATCCAAGTTTGTATTATTTCATGGATGAACTTTAATTATAAGGAAAGTGGTGAAAAGAAAAGCTTTTCTTCCAAATCCAAAGAATCAATATCGTGTATCCCAATGTGGAGAACATAATTGTAGTGCCCAATCACAAAAATAATGGAAATTATTATGAGAATCTATGCTTGACTCATTTCGCGGATGAACTTTGATTATAAAGAAATGGTGGAAAGAAAAGCTTTTATGCCAAAATCAAAGCATCAATATCGTGTATCCTAATGAGCTGAACATGATTGTTGTGGCCATAAACGGAAGAATTGAGATTATTATGAGTATCTAAGTTTGTCTCATTTCACGGATGAACTTTTATAGTAAGGAAATGGTGGAAAGAAAAGATTTTCTTACCAAATCAAAGCATCAATATCGTGTATCCCAATAAGGAGAACATGATTGTAGTGCCCATAACAAAAGGAATGAAGATTATTATGAGTACCTAGGTTTGTCTTATTTCACGAATGAACATTAATTATAATGAAAATGGTGGAAAGAAAAGCTTTTCTTACAAATCCAAAGCATCAATATCATGTATCCTAATATGGAGAACATGATTGTAGTGCCACTAACAAAAAGAATGGAGATTATTACAAGTATCCAAATTTATGTCCTTTCATGGATAAACTTTAATTATAAGGAAAATGGTCCAAAGAAAAGTTTTTTTTGCAGATCCAAAGAATCAATATCATGTATCCCAATGTGAAGAACATGATTCTAGTGCCCAATCACAAAAAGAAAGGAGATTATTATGGGAATCCAAGTTTGACTCATTTCACAAATGAACTTTGATTATAAGGAAAATGGTGGAAAGAAAATCTTTTCTTACTAAACCAAAGCATCAATATCGTGTATCCCAATGAGGAGAATATGATTGTAGCACCCATAACAAAAAAAATAGAGATTATTATGAGAAGCCAAGTTTGTCCCATTTAATGGATGAACTTTTATAATAAGGAAAATGGTAGAAAGAAAAGCTTTTCCTGCCAAATCAAAGCATCAATATCGTGTATGCCAATGAGGTGAACATGATTGTAGTGCCCATTAATAAAAGGAATCGAGATTATCATAAGTATCCAAGTTTGTCTCATTTCATAGATAAACTTTGATTATAAGGAAAATGGTGGAAAGAAAAGTTTTTATTGCTAAACCAAAGCATCAATATCGTTTATCCCAATGTGGAGAACATGATTGCAGTGTAATGCATAATCACAAAAAGAATAGAGATTATTATGAGAATTCAAGTTTGACTCATTGTACGGATGAACTTTTATTATAAGGAAAATTATGGAAAGAAATCTTTTTTTGTGAAATCAAAGCATCAATAGCGTGCATCCCAATGGGGTGAACATGATTGTAGTGCCAATGAAAAAAACGAAGATTATTACGAATATTCAACTTTGTCACATTTCACGGATAAACTTTAATAATGAGGAAAATATGGAAAGAAAAGCCTTTCTTGCCAAATCAGAGCATCAATATCGTGTATCCTAATGAGGTGAACACGATTGTAGTGCCAATAACAAAAAGAATGGAGATTATTATGACCATCTTTGCTTGTCTTATTTCACAGATAAACTTTGATTATAAGGAAAATGTTGGAAAGAAAAGCTTTTCTTACAAATCCAAAGCATCAATATCATGTATCCTAATGAGGCGAACATGATGTAGTGCCCATAACAAAAAGAATGGAGATTATTACGAGTATCCAAGTTTGTCTCATTTCATGGATGAATGTTAATTACAAGGAAAATGGTGGAAAGAAAAGCTTTTCTTCCAAATCCAATTATCAATATCGTATATCTTGATACGGAGAAAATAATTGTAGTGCCAATAACAAAAAGAATGGAGATTATTACGAGTATCTAAGTTTGTCTGATTTCATGGATGAACTTTAGTAATAAGGAAAATATGGAAAGAAAAGCTTTCTTGCCAAATCAAAGCATCAATATCATGTATCCAATCAGGTGAAAAAGACTGCAGTGTGTAATAACAAAAAGAATGGAGATTGTTATGAGTATCCATGTTTGTTTCATTTCACGGATGAACTTTGATTATAAGGAAAATGGTGGAAATAAAAGCTTTTCTTGCAAATCCAAAACATTAATATCGTGTATCCGATGAGGGGAACATGGTTGTAGTGCCTAATAACAAAAAGAATGGAGATTATTACGAGTATCCATGTTTGTCTCATTTCATGGATAAACTTTGATTATAAGGAGAATGGTGGAAAGAAAAGCTTTTCTTGCAAATTCAAAGCATTAATATTGTGTATCCTAATGAGGAGAACATGATTGTACTACCCATAACAAAAAGAATGGAGATTATTACGAGTATCCAAGTTTGTCTCATTTCATCATTTAACGTTAATTATAAGGAAAAATGGGTGAAAGAAAAGCTTTCTTTCAAATCCAAGGTGTTAATATCATGTACCCCAATATAGAGAACATCATTGCAGTGCCAATAACAAAAAGTGTGGAGATTATTACGAGTATCCAAGTTTGTCCTATTTCACAGATAAACTTTGATTATAAGGAAAATTAAGGAAAGAAAACCTTTTTTTTGCTAAACCAAAGCATCAATATCATGTATCCCAAGGAGGAGAACCTGATTGTAGCACCTATAACAAAAAGAAATAGAGATTATTGTGAGTATCCAAGTTTACATCATTTCACAGATGAGCTTTGATTATAAGGAAAATGGTGGAAAGAAAAGTTTTTTGGCAAATCCAAAGCATCAATATCATGTATCCCAAATTGGAGAACATGATTGTAGTGCCGAATCACAAAAACAATGTAGATTATTATGAGAATCCAAGTTTGTTTCATTTCACGGATGAACTTTGATTATAAGAAAAATGGTGGAAAGAAAAGCTTTTCTTTCATATCTAAAGCACCGATATCATCTATCCTGATGCTGAGAATATGATTGTAGTGAACAATCACAAAAAAAATAGAGATTATTATGAGAATCCAAGTTTGACTCATTTCACGAATAAACTTTGATTATAAGGAAAAATAGAGGAAAGAAAAGCTTTTCTTGCAAATCCAACGCATCATTATCATGTATCCCAATGAAGAGAACATGATTGTAGTGCCCATAAAAAAAAGAGTAAAGATTGTCATGAGTATCCAAGTTTGTGTCATTTCACGGATGAACATTAATTACAAGGAAAATGGTGGAAAGAAAATCTTTTCTTGCAAATTCAAAGGATCAATATTGTGCATCCCAATGTGGAGAACATGATTTTAGTGCCAATAACAAAAAGAATGGAGATTATTATGAGCATCCAAGTTTGTCTTGTTTCATGGATGAACTTTGGTTGTAAGGAAAATGGTGGAAAGAAAAGCTTTCCTTGCAAATCCAAAGTATCAATATCGTGTATCCCAATGAGGAGAACATGATTATAGTGCCCATAACAAAAAGAATAGAGATTATTAAAAGTATCCAAGTTTGCATCATTTCATGGGTGAACTTTGATTATAAGGAAAATGGTGGAAAGAAAAGTTGTTCTTGTAAATCTAAAGCGTCAATATCATGTATCCCAATGTGGAGAACGTGATATTAGTGCCCAATCACAAAAAAATGGAGATTGTTTTTCGAATCCAAGTTTGACTCATTTCACGAATGAAATTTTGTAATCAGGAAAATGGTGGGAAAAAAGCTGTTGTTGCCAAATCAAAGCCTCAATATCGTGTATCCCAATAAGGTAAACGTGATTGCAGTGCCCAATAACAAAAAGAATGGTGATTGTTATGAGTACCCATGTTTGTCTCATTTCACAAATAAACTTTGATTATAAAGAAAATGGTGGAAAGAATAGTTATTTTTGCAAATCCAAAGCATCAATATTATGTATCCCAATGATGAGAACATGATCGTAGCACCCTTAACAAAATAGAATGGAGATTATTATGAGTATCCAAGTTTGTCTCATTTCACAGATAAACATTAATAACAAGGAAAATGGTAGAAAGAAAAGCTTTTTTTGCAAATCCAAAGCGTCAATATCATGTATCCCAATGTGGAGAACATAATTGTAGTGCCAATAACAAAAAGAATGGAAATTATTATGAGCATCCAAGTTTGTCTCATTTCATGGATAAACTTTAATTGTAAGGAAAATGAAGGAAAGAAAACCTTTTTTTTGCTAAACTAAAGCATCAATATCGTGTATCCCAATGAGGAGAACCTGATTGTAGTGCCTATAACAAAAAGAATAGAAATTATTACGAATATCCAAGTTTGCATCATTTCATGGATAAACTTTGATTATAAGGAAAATGGTAGAAAAAAAAAGCTTTCTTGCAAATCCATAGCATCAATATCATGTATCCCAATGTGAAGAACATGATTGTAGTGCCCAATCACAAAAACAATGAAGATTATTATAAGAATCTAAGTTTGTCTCATTTCACGGATGAACTTTGATTATAAGAAAAACGGTGGAAAGAAAAGCTTTTTTTGCAAATCCAAAACATCAATATCGTCTATCCCAATGCGAAGAACATGATTGCGGTGCACAATCACTAAAAGAATCGAGATTATTATGAGAATCCAAGTTTGAGTCATTTCACGAATGAACTATGATTATAAGGAAAATGGTGGAAAGAAAAGTTTTTCTTGCAAATCCAACGCATCAATATCATGTATCCCAATGAGGAAAACATCATCTTAGTGCCCATAACAAAAAGAATAAAGATTATTACAGTATCCAAGCTTGTGTTATTTCACGGATAAACAATAAGTACATGGAAAATGGTGGAAAGAAAAGCTTTTCGTACAAATCCAAAGCATCAATATCGTGTATCCTAATGTGGAAAACATGATTGTAGTGCCAATAACAAAAAGAATGGAGATCATTACGAGTATCCAAGTTTGTCTTGTTTCACGGGTGAACTTTGATTGCAATGAAAATGATGGAAAGAAAAGCTTTTCTTGCAAATCCAAAGCATCAATATCGTATATCCGAATTAGAAGAACATGATTGTCGTGCCCGTACCAAAAGGAATGTAGATTATTACCAGTATCCAAGTTTGCATTATTTCATGGATGAACTTTGATTATAATGAAAATGGTAGAAAGAAAAGTTTTTCTTGCAAATCTGAAGCATTAATATCTTGTATCCTAATACGGAGAACATGTTTGTAGTGCCCAATCACAAAAGGAATGGAGATTATTATGAGAAAACATGTTTGACTTATTTCACGAATGAAATTTAGTAATAAGGAAAATGGTGGAAAGAAAAGCTTTTCTGGCTAAATTGGAGCATCAATTTCATGTATCTCAATGAAGTGAACGTCATTGTAGTGCCCAATAACAAAAGGAATGGTGATTATTAAGAGTATCTATGTTTGTCTCATTTCACAGATGAACTTTGATTATAAGGAAAATGGTGGAAAAAAGAGCTATTTTTACAAATCCAAAGCATCAATATAGTGTATCCCAATGAAGAGAACATGATTGTCGTGCCCATAACAAAAAGAATGGAGATTGTTACGAGTATCCAAGTTTATCCCATTTCACGGATGAACATTAATTACAAGGAAAATGGTGGAAAGAAAAGCTTTTCCTGCAAATCCAAAGTATTAGTATCATATATCCCAATGTGGAGAAAGTGATTGCAGTGCCAATAACAAAAGAATGGAGATTATTACGAGTATCCAAGTTTGTCTTATTTCATAGATGAACTTTGATTATAGGGAAAATGGTGGAAAGAAAAGCTTTTCTTGCAAATCCAAAGCATCAATATCATATATCCCAATGAGGAGAACATGATTGTGGTGCCCATACCAAAAAGAAAGGAGTTATTACAACTATCTTAGTTTGCATCATTTCATGGATGAGCTTTGATTATAAGGAAAATAGTGGAAAGAAAAGTTTTTCTTGCAAATCCAAAGCATCAATATCGTGTATCCCAATGTGGAGAACATGATGTAGTGCCCAATCATAAAAAAAATGGTCATTATTATGAGAATCCAGGTTTGACTTATTTCATGGAAGAACTTTCATTATAAGGAAAATGGTGGAAAGAAAAGCTATTCTTGCCAAATCAAAGCATCAATATCATGCATCCTAATGAGGTGAACATGATTGTAGTGCCCGTGACAAAAAGAGTGGAGATTATTATGAGTATCTAAGTTTGTCTCATTTAACGGATGAAATTTAGTAGAAAGGAAAATAGGGGAAAGAAAAGCTTTTCTTGCTAAATTGAAGCATCAATATCGTGTATTCCAATGAAGTGAACATTATTGTAGTGCCCAATAATAAAAAGAACAGAGATTATTATGAATATCCATGTTTGTCTCATTTCATGGATGAGCTAATGGTGGAAACAAAAGCTTTTCTTGGACATGCAAAGCATCAATATCGTGTATCCCAATAAGGAGAACATGATTGTAGCGCCCATAACAAAAAGTATAGAGATTATTACGAGTATCCAAGTTTATCTTATTTCACAAATGAACTGTGATTATAAGGAAAATGGTGGAAAAAAAGCTTTACTTGCAAATCCAAAGCATTAATATCATGTATCCCAATGAGGAGAACATGATTGCAGTGCCTATAACAAAATAATGGAGATTTTTACGAATATGCAAGTTTCTCTCATCTCACCGTTGAACTTTGATTATAAGGAAAATGGTGGAAAGAAAAGCATTTCTTGTAAATAAAAAACAACGATATCGTGCACCCCAATGAGAAAGACATGATTGTAGTGCCCATAACAAAAAGAATGGAGCTTGTTGCGAGCATCCAAGTTTGAGTCATTTCACGAATGAACTGTGATTATAAGGAAAATGATGGAGGAAAGAAATCCTTTTCTTGCCAACCCAAAGCATCAATATTGAGTATCCCAATAAGGAGAACATGATTGTAGTGCCCATCACAAAAAGAATGGAGATTGTCATAAGTATCCAAGTTTGACGTATTTCACAGATAACATTACTTATGAGGAAAATGATGGAAAGAAAAGCTTTTCTTGGAATTCTAAAGCATCAATATCGTGTATCCCAATCAAGAGAACATGACTATAGTTCCAATAACAAAAAGAGTGGAGATTATTATGAGTACCCAAGCTTGTCTTACTTAACAGATGAACATTAATTACAAGGAAAATGATGGAAAGAAAAGCTTTTCTTGCAAATCAAAAGCATCAATATCGTGTATCCTAATAAGGAGAACATGATTGTATTGCCAATAACAAAAAGAATGAAGATTATTATGAGTATCCAAGTTCATCTGTGTCACAGATGAACTTTGATTATAGGGAAAATGATGGAAAGAAAAGCTTTTCTTGCAAATCCAAATATCATTATAATATATCCCAACGAAGAGAACATGATTGTGGTGCCCATAACAAAAAGAAAAGAGATTATTACAATTATCCAAGTTTGCATCATTTCATGGGTGCACTTTGATTGTAAGGAAAATAGTGGAAAGAAAATTTTTTCTTGCAAATCCAAAGCATCAATATCGTGCATCCCAATGAGGAGGACATGATTGTAGTGCCCATAACAAAAAGAATGGAGTTTGTTTCGAGTATCCAAGTTTGAGACATTTCACGAATGAACTATGATTATAAGGAAAATAATGGAGGAAAGAAATCCTTTTCTTGCCAACTCAAAGCATCAATATTACGTATCCCAATGAAGATAACATGATTGTAGTGCCCATCACAAAAGGAATGGAGATTGTCATGAGTATCTAAGTTTGACTCATTTCACAGATAACATTACTTATGAGGAAAATGATGGAAAGAAAAGCTTTTCTTGGAAATCCAAAGCATCAATATCGTGTATCCCAATGAAGAGAACATGACTGTAGTGCCCATAACAAAAGGAGTGGAGATTATTACGACTATCCAAGCTTATCTTGCTTCACAGATGAACATTAATTACAAGAAAAATGATGGAAAAAAAAAGCTTTTCTTGCAAATCAAAAGCATCAATATCGTGTATCCCAATGTGGAGAACATGATTGTATTACCAATAACAAAAAGAATGGAGATTATTATTACGAGTATCCAAGTTCATCTTATTTCACAGATAAACTTTGATTATAGGGAAAATGGTGGAAAAAAAAGCTTTTCTTGCAAATCCAAAGCATCAATATAATATATCCCAACGAGGAGAACATGATTGTGGTGCCCATAACAAAAACAAAGGAGATTATTACAACTATCCAAGTTTGCATCATTTCATGGGTGAACTTTGATCATAAGGAAAATAGTGGAAAGAAAAGTTTTTCTTGCAAATCTAGAGCATCAATATCATGTATTCCAATGTGGAGAACATGATTGTAGTGCCCTATCATAAAAAGAATGGATATTATTATGAGAATCCAAGTTTGACTCATTTCACGGAAGAACTTTCATTATAAGGAAAATGGTGGAAAGAAAAGCTATTCTTGCCAAATCAAAGCATCAATATCATGCATCCTAATGAGGTCAACATGATTGTAGTGCCTATGACAAAAAGTGTGGAGATTATTATGAGTATCTAGGTTTGTCTCATTTCACGGATGAAATTTAGTAGTAAGGAAAATGAGGGAAAGAAAACTTTTCTTGCCAAATCGAAGCATCAATATCGTGTATCCCAATGAGGAGAACATTATTGTAGTGCCCAATGAAAAAAAGACCGGAGATTATTACGAATAACCATGTTTATCTCATTTCATGGATGAGCTTTATTATAAGGAAAATGGTGGAAATAAAAGCTTGTCTTGGACATCCAAAGCATTAATATCATGTATCCCAATAAGGAGAACATGATTGTAGTGCCCATAACAAAAAGAATAGAGATTATTACGAGTATCCAAGTTTGTCTTAGTTCACAAATAAACTTTGATTATACGAAAAATGGTAGAAAGAAAAGCTTTTCTTGCAAATCCAAAGCATCAAGATCGTGTATCCCAACGAGGAGAACATGATTGTAGTTCCCATAACAAAAAGAATGGAGATTATTACAAGTATCCATATTTGTCTCATTTTAAGGATAAACTTTAATTATAAGGAAAATGGTGGAAAGAAAGCTTTCCCTGCAAATCCAAAGCATCAATATCATGTATCCCAATAAGGAAAACATGATTGTAGTGCCGGTATAAAAAATAATGGAGATTACTATGAATATACAAGTTTCTCTCATCTCACCGTTGAACTTTGATTACAAGGAAAATGGTGGAAAGAAAAGCTTTTCATGCAAATCAAAAGCATCAATATTACGTATCCCAATGAAGAGGACATGATTACAACGCCCATAACAAAAAGGACAGAGTTTGTTACGAATATCCAAGTTTACCTCATTTCATGAATAAACTTTGATTATAAGGAAAATGGTGGAAAGAAAAGCTTTTCCTATAATTCCAAAGCAACTATATCATGCATCCCATTGAAAAGGACATGATTGTAGTGCCCATAACAAAAAAAAAATGGAGATTATTACGAATATCTAGGTTTGTCTCATTTCACGGATGAACATTAATTATAAGGAAAATGGTGGATAGAAATGCTTTTCTTGCAAATCCAAAGCATCAATATCATGCATCCTAATGAGGAGGACATGATTGTAGTGCCCATAACAAAAAGAATGGAGTTTATCATGAGTATCCAAGTTTGTCTCATTTCACGGATGAACTTTGATTATAAGGAAAATGGTGGAAAGAAAAGCTTTTCTTTCAAATCCAAAGTATCAATATTGCCTACCCCAATGAGGAGATCATGACCATAACAAAAAGAATGGAGTTTATTACGAGTATGCAAGCTTGACTCATTTCACAGATGAACTTCGATTATAAGGAAAATGGTGGAAAGAAAAGCTTATCTTGCAAATCCAAAGCATCAATATCGTGTATCCCAATGAGGAGGACATGATTGTAGGGCCCATAACAAAAAGAAATGGAGTTTATTACAAGTATCCAAGTTTGTCTCATTTCACGGATGAACTTTGATTATAAGGAAAATGGCAAAAAAAAAGATTTTCTTGCAACTCTAAAGCATTAATATCATGTATCCCAATGAGGGGGACATGAGTGTAGTGCACATAACAAAAAGAATGGAGTTTATTACAAGCATGCAAGTTTGTCTCATTTCATAAAAAAATTTCGATTATAAGGAAAATGGTGGAAAGAAAATCTTTCTTGAAAATCCAAAGCATCAATGTCTTGTATCCTAATAAGGAAGATATGATTGTGGTGCCCATAACAAAAAGAATGGAGTTTATTACAAGTATCCAAGTTTGTTTCATTTTATGGATGAACTTTGATTATAAGGAAAATGGTGAAAAGAAAAGCTTTTCTTACGAATTCAAAGCATCAATATTGTCTACCCTAATGAGGAGAACATGATTGTTGTGCCCGTAACAAAAAGAATGGATATTGTTACGAGTATCCATATTTGTCTCATTTCACGAATGAGCATTATTTACAGAAAAAATGGTGGAAAGAAAAGCTTTTCTTGGAAACTGAAAGCCTTAGTATCTTGTCTCCTAATGAGGAGGACATGATTGTAGTGCCTAAAACAAAAAGAATGGAGTTTATTAAGAATATCCAAGTTTGTCTCATTTCACAGATAAACTTTGATTATAAGAAAAACAGTGGGAAAAAAAAGCTTTTCTTGCAAATCTAAAGCATCAAGATCGTGTATCCCAATGAGAAGAACATGATTGTAGTTCCTATAACAAAAAGAATGGAGATTATTACAAGTATCCATGTTTGTCTCATTTTAAGGATGAACTTTGATTTTAAGGAAAATAGTGGAAGGAAAGCTTTCCTTGCAAATCCAAAGCATCAATATCATGTATCCCAGTGAGGAAAACATCATTGTAGTGCCCCTAACAAAAATATTGGAGATTACTATGAATATGCAAGTTTCTTTCATCTCACCATTGAACTTTGATTATAAGGAAAATGGTGGAAAGAAAAGCTTTTCATGCAAATCAAAGGCATCACTATTATGTATCCTAATGAGGAGGACATGATTGTAGTGCCCATAACAAAAAGGACGGAGTTTGTTACGAGTATCCAAGTTTGCCTCATTTCACGGATGAACTTTGATTATAAGGAAAATGATGGATAGAAATGCTTTTCTTGCAAATCCAAAGCATCAATATCATGCATCCTAATGAGGAGGATATGATTGTAGTGCCCATAACAAAAAGAATGGAGTTTATCATGAGTATCCAAGTTTATCTCATTTCACGGATGAACTTTGATTGTAAGGAAAATTGTGGAAAGAAAACTTTTCTTTCGAATCCAAATCATCAATATTGCCTACCCCAATGAGGAGACCATGACCATAGCAAAAAGAATGGAGTTTATTACGAGTATGCAAGTTTGTCTCATTTCGCGAATTAACTTCAGTTATAAGGAAAATGGTGCAAAGAAAAGCTTATCTTACAAATCTAAAGCATCAATATCATGTATCCCAATGAGGAGGACATGATTGTAGGGCCCATAACAAAAAGAATGGAGTTTATTACGAGTATCAAAGTTTGTCTCATTTCACGGATGAACTTTGATTATAAGGAAAATGATGAAAAGAAAAGATTTTCTTGCAACTCCAAAGCATTAATATTGTGTATCCCAATGAGGGGGACATGAGTGTAGTGCACATAACAAAAAGAATGGAGTTTATTACAAGCATACAAGTTTGTCTCATTTCATAGAAAAATTTCGATTATAAGGAAAATGGTGGAAAGAAAATCTTTCTTGCAAATCCAAAGCATCAATATCGTGTATCCCAATAAGGAGGACATGATTGTGGTGCCCATAACAAAAAGAATGGAGTTTATTTTGATTACTGAAGTTTATCTTATTTCACGGATGAACTTTGATTATACGAAAAATGGTGGAAAGAAAAGATTTTCTTACGAATTCAAAGCATCAATATTGTCTACCCCAATAAGGAGAACATGATTGTTGTGCCCGTAACAAAAAGAATGGAGAGTGTTACGAGTATCCATATTTGTCTCATTTCATGAATGAACATTATTTACACAAAAAATGGTGGAAAGAAAAGCTTTTCTTTGAAATTGAAAGTATTAGTATCTTGTCTCCCAATGAGGAGGACATGATTGTAGTGCCTAAAACAAAAAGAATGGAGTTTATTAAGAACATCCAAGTTTGTCTCATTTCACAGATGAACTTTGATTATGAGGAAAATAGTGGAAAAGAAGCTTTTCTTGCGAATCCAAAGCATCAATATCATCTACCCCAATGAGGAGAACATGATTATGGTGCCCGTAATAAGAAGAATGGAGATTGTTATGAGTATCCATGTCTGTCTCATTTCATAGATAAACATTAATTATAAGGAAAATAGTGGAAAGGAGAGCTTTTCTTGCAAATCCAAAGCATCAATATCGTGTATACCAATGTGGAGAACATGATTGTAGTGCCAATAACAAAAAGAATGAAGATTATTATGACTATCCAAGTTTGTCTTATTTCATGGATGAACTTTGATCACAAGGAAAATGGTAGGAAGAAAAGCCTTTCTTGTAAATCCAAAGCATCAATATCATGTATCCTGGTGAGGAGAACATGATTGTAGAGCTGATAACAAAAAGAATGGAGTTTATGATGTGTATCCAAGTTTGTCTCATTTCACAGATGAACTTTGATTATAAGGAAATTGGTGGAAAGAAAAGCTTTTCTTGCAAATTCAAAGCATTAATACCGTGTTCGCAATGTGGAGTACATGGTTATAGTGCCTAATTATAGAAAGAATGAAGATTATTATGAGAATCTAAGTCTACCTCATTTCACAGAAAAACTTTGATTATAAGGAAAATTGGGGAAAGAAAAGCTTTTCTTGCAAATCCAAAGCATCAATATCATGTATCCCAATGAGGAGGAAATGATTGTAGTGCCCAAAACAAAAAGAGTGGAGTTTATTATGAGTATCCAAGTTTGCATCAATATCGTGCATCCCAATGAGGTGGACATGATTGTAGTACCCATAACTGAAAGAATAGGGTTTATTACGAGTGCCCAAGTTTATCTTATTTCACGGATGAACTTTGATTATAAGGAAGATGGTGGAAAGAAAAGCTTTTCTTGTAAATCCAAACCATCAATATTATGTATCCCAATAAGAAGGATATGATTGTAAAAGCCATAACAAAGAATCGAGTTTGTTACGAGTATCCAAGTTTGTCTTATTTCCCAAATGAACTTTGATTATAAGGAAATTGGTGGAAAGAAAAGCTTTTCTACAAAATCCAAAGCATCAACATCGTCTACCCAATGAGGAAAACATGATTGTAGTGCCCATAACAAAAAGAATATAGATTATTACGGGTATCCATGTTTATCTTATTTCTTGAATGAACATTAATTACAAGGAAAATGGTCGAGAGAAAAGCTTTTCTTGCAAATCCAAAGCATCAATATCGTGTATCCTAATGTGGAGAACATGATTGTAGTGCCAATAACAAAAAGAATGGAGATTATTACGAGTATCCAAGTTTTACTCCTTTCATGGATGAACATTAATTATAAGGAAAATAGTGGAAAGAAAAGCTTTTCTTGCAAATCCAAAGCATTAATATCGTGTATCCCAATGTGGAGAACATGGTTGTAGTGCCAATGAGAAAAAGAATAGAGATTATTATGAGTATCCAAGTTTGTCTCATTGAATGGATGAACTTTGACTACAAGGAAAATGGTGGGAAAAAAAGCTTTTCTTGCAAATCCAAATATCAATATCGTGTATCCCAATGAGGAGGACATGATTGTAGTGCCTATAACAAAAAGAATGGTGATCATTACAAGTTTCCAAATTTGACACATTTCATGGATAAACATTAATTATAGGGAAAATAGTGAAAAGGAAAGCTTTTCTTGCAAATCCAAAGCATCAATATCGTGTACACCAACATGGAGAACATGATTGTAGTGCCATTAACAAAAAAAAATGGAGATTATTATGGGCATCCATATTTGTTAAATTTCATGAATTAACATTAATTAAAAGAAAAATGGTGGAATGAAAAGCTTTTCTTGAAAATCCAAAGCATCAATATCGTGTCTCCTAATAAGGAGGACATGATTATAGTGCCCATAACAAAATGAATGGAGTTTATGATGAGTATCCAAGTTTGTCTCATTTCAGAGATGAACTTTGATTATAGGGAAATTGGTGGAAAGAAAAGCTTTTCTTGCAAATTCAAAGCATCAATTCCATGTATCGCAATATGGAGTACATGATTATAGTGCCTAATTACAAAAAGAATGGAGATTATTATGAGAATCCAAGTATGCCTTATTTCACGGAAGAACTTTGATTATAAGGAAAATGGGGAAAGAAAAGCTTTTCTTGCAAATCCAAAGCATCAATATCATGTATCCTAATAAGGAGAACATGATTGCAATGCCCATAACAAAAAGGATGGAGTTTACGAGTATCTAAGTTTGACTCGTTTCACAGGTAAACATTAATTATAAGAAAAATAGTGGAAAGAAAAGCTTTTCTTACAAATCCAAAGCATCAATATCGTGTATACCAACATAGGTAACATTATTGTAGCGCCACTAACAAAAAGAATAGAGATTATTACGAATATCCATATTTGTCTCATTTCATGAATCAACATTAATTACAAGGAAAATGGTGGAAAGAAAAGCTTTTCTTGAAAATCCAAAGCATCAATATTATGTCTCCCAATAAAGAGGACATGGTTGTAGTGCCCATAACAAAAGGAATGGAGTTTATTATGAGCATCCAAGTTTGTCTTATTTCACGGATGAACTTTTATTATAAGGAAAATGGTGGGAAGAAAAGCTTTTCTTGCAAATCTAAAGCATCAATATCGTGTATCCCAATGGTGGAAACAATATGATATAGTGCCAATAACAAAAAGAATGGAGAATATTATAAGTATCCAAGTATCTCTCATTTGAGGGATGAACATTAATTATAAGGAAATTGGTGGGAAGAAAAGCTTTTCTTGCAAATCCAAGTGTCAATATCATGTATGCCATTGCGGAGGACATGATTCTAGTGCCCATAAGAAAAAGAATGGAGTTTATTGCACGTATCCATATTTGCCTCATTTCACAGATGAACTTTGATTATAAGGAAAATGGTGGAAAGAAAAGCTTTTCTTACAAATAGAAAGCATCAATATCATGTATCCCATTGAGGAGGACATGATTGTAGTGCCCACAACAAAAAGAATGGAGTTTACTAGAAGTATCCAAGTTTGTCTCATTTCACTGATGAACATTAACTATAAGGCAAATCCAAAGCATTAATATCATGTATCCTAATGAGGATAACATGATTGTAGTGCCCATAACAAAAAGAATAGAGTTTATTACAAGTATGTAAATTTGTCTCATTTCACGGATGAACTTTGATTATAGGGAAAATGGTGGAAACAAAAGCTTTTCTTGCAAGTCCGAAGCATCACCATCGTGTATCCCAATAAGGAGGACATGATTGTGGTGCCCATAACAAAAAGAATGGAGCTTATTATGAGTATCCAAGTTTGTCTCATTTTACGGATGAACTTTGGTTATAAGGAAGATGGTGGAAAGAGAAGCTTTTCTTGCAACTCCAAAGCATCAATATTGTGTATCCCAATGAGGAGGAAATGATTGTAGTGCCCATATCCAAAAGAATGGAGTTTATTATGAGTATCCAAGTTTGCATCAATATCGTGCATCCCAATGAGGTCGACATGATTATAGTGCCCATAACTAAAAGAATTAAATTTATTACGAGTATCCAAGTTTATCTCATTTCACGGATGAACTTTTATTATAAGGAAAATGGTGGAAATAAATGCTTTTCTTGCAAATCCAAAGCATCAATATCGTGTATCCCAATGAGGAAGAATGATTGTAGTGCCCATAACATAAAGAATAGGGTTTATTACGAGTATCTAAGTTTGTCTCATTTCACGGATGAACTTTGATTATAAGGAAGATGGTGGAAAGAAAAGCTTTTCTTGCAAATCCAAAGCACCAATATTGTGGATCCCAATAAGGAGGATATGATTGTAGAGGCCATAACAAAAATAGTGGAGTTTGTTACAAGTATCCAAGTTTGTCTCATTTTGCAGATGAACTTTGATTATAAGAAAATTGGGGGAAAGAAAAGCTTTTCTAGAAAATGCAAAGGATCAATATCGTTTACCCAATGAGGAGAACATGATTGTAGTGCCCATAACAAAAAGAATGTAGATTATTATGAATATCCATGTTTATCTTATTTCCAAAATGAACATTAATTACGAGGAAAATGGTTGAAAACTTGCAAATCCAAAGGATCGATATCATGTATCCCAATGTGGAGAACATGACTGTAGTGCCAATAACAAAAAGAATGGAGATTATTACGAGTATCTAAGTTTTACTCCTTTCATGGATGAACATTAATTATAAGGAAAATAGTGGAAAGAAAAGCTTTTCTTGCAAATCAAAAGCATCAATATCGTGTATCCCAATGTGGAGAACATGATTGTAGTGCCAATGATCAAAAGAATGGAGATTATTATGAGTATCCAAGTTTATCTCATTACATGGAAAAACTTTGACTACAAGCAAAATGGTGGGAAGAAAAGCTTTTCTTGCAAATCCAAATCATCAATATCGTGTATCCCAATAAAGAGGACATGATTGTAATGCCTATAACAAAAAGAATGGAGATCATTATGAGTTTCCAAATTTGACTCGTTTCACGGTTAATTATAGGGAAAAAAGTGGAAAAGAAAGCTTTTCTTGCAAATCCAAAGCATCAATATCATGTATGCCAACATGCAGAACATGATTGTAGTGCCAATAACAAAAATAATAGAGATTACTATGAGTACCCATGTTTATCTCATTTCATGAATTAATATTAATTATAAGGAAAATAGTGGAAAAAAAGCTTTTCTTGAAAATCCAAAGCATCAATATCATACCTCCCAATACGGTGGACATGATTGTAGTGCCTATAACCAAAAGAATGGAGTTTATTACGAGTATCCAAGTTTGTCTCATTTCAGGGATAAACTTTGATTATAAGGAATTTGGTGGAAAGAAAAGCTTTTCTTGCAAATCCAAAGCATCAATATCGTGTATCGCAATGTGAAGTACATGATTGTAGTGCCTAATCACAAAAAAAAAATGGAGATTATTATGAGAATCCAAGTTTGTCATATTTCACAAAAAAACTTTGATTATAAGGAAAATAGGGGAAAGAAAAGCTTTTCTTGCAAATCCAAAGCATCAATATTATGTATCCTAATGAGGATAACATGATTGTAGTGCCTATAAAAATATGAATGGAGATTGTTATGAATATCCAAGTTTGACTCATTTCATGGATGAACATTAATTATAAGGAAAATAGTGGAAAGGAAAGCTTTTCTTGTAAATCCAAAGCATCAATTTCGCGGTGGGAAGAAAAGCTTTTCTTGCAAATCCAAAGAATTAATATCATGTATCGCAATGAGGAGGACATGATTGTAGTGCCCATAACAAAAAGAATATAGTTTATTACGAGTATCCAAGTTTGTCTTATTTCACAGATGAACTTTTATGATAAGGAAAATGGTGGGAAGAAAAGCTTTTCTTGCAAATCTAAAGCATCAATATCATGTATCCCAACGGTGGAAAGAATATGATTATGGTGCCAATAATAAAAAGAATGCAGAATATTCCAAGTATCCAAGTTTGTCTCGTTTGAGGGATAAACATTAACTATAAGGAAATTGGTGGAAAGAAAAGCTTTTCTTGCAAATCCAAAGTATCAATATTATGTATCCGGAGGACATGATTATCGTGGCCAGAACAAAAAGAATGGAGATTATTACTGGAATCCAAGTTTGTGTCATTTCATGGATGAACTTTGATTTTAAGGAAAATGGTGGAAAGAAAAGCTTTTCTTGCAAATCCAAAGTATCAATATCATGTATCCCAACGTGGAGAACATGATTGTAGTGCCAATAACAAAAAGAATGGAGATTATTGTGAGCATCCAAGTTTGTCACACATCACGGAAGAACTTTGATTATAACAAAAATGGTGGAAAGAAGAGCTTTTCTTGCAAATCCAAAGCATCAATATCGTGTATCCCTATAAGGAAAACATGATTGTCGTGCTTATAACAAAATGAATGGAGATTATTATGAGTATCCAAGTTTGTCTTATTTTACAGATGAACTTTGATTATAGGGAAAATAGTGGAAAAAAAAGCTTTTCTTATAATTCCAAAGCATCAATATCGTGTATCCCATTAAGGAGGACATGATTGTAGTGCCCATAGCAAAAAGAATGAAGATTGCTACGAATATCCAAGTTTATCTAATTTCATGGATGAACATTAATAATAAGGAAAAAGGTGGAAAGATATGCTTTTCTTGCAAATCCAAGGTATCAATATTGTGTATCCCAATGAGAAGGACATAATTGTAGTGCCCACAACAAAAAGAATGGAGTTTATTACAAGTATGCAAGTTTCTCTCATTTCACGGATGACCATTAACTATAAGACAAATCCAAAGTATTAATACCGTGTATCCCAATGAGGATGACATGATTATAGTGCCCATAACAAAAAGAATGGACTTTATTACAAGTATGTAAGTTTGTCTCATTTCATAGATGAACTTTGATTATAAGGAAAATGGTGAAAAGAAAAGCTTTTCTTACAAGTCCAAAGCATGAATATCCCAATAAGGAGGACATGATTGTGGTGCCCATAACAAAAAAAATGGAGTTTATTACTAGTATCCAAGTTTGTCTCATTTTACGGATGAACTTTGATTATAAGGAAAATGGTGGAAAGAAGAGCTTTCCTTGCAACTCCAAAGCATCAATATCGTGTATCCCAATGAGGAGGACATGATTACAGTGCCGATAACAAAAAGAATGGAGTTCATTACGAGTATCCAAGTTTGCATCAATATCGTGTATCCCAATGAGGTAGACTTGATTGTAGTGCCCATAACTAAAAAAATTAAATTTATTACGAGTATCCAAGTTTGCCTCATTTCACAGATGAACTTTTATTATAAGGAAAATGGTGGAATAAAATGCTTTTCTTGTAAATCCAAAGCATCAAAATCGTGTATCCCAATGAGAAGGACATGATTGTACGACCCATAACGTTAAGAATAGGGTTTGTTACGAGTATCCAAGTTTGTCTCATTTCATGGATGAACTTTGATTATAAGGAAAATGGTGGAAAGAAAAGCTTTTCTTGTGAATCCAAAGCGTTAATATCGTCTACCCCAATAAGGAGAGCATGATTGTGGTGCCCGTAACAAAAAGAATGGAGATTGTTATAGGTATCCATATTTGTCTCATTTCACAAATTAACATTAATTGCAAGGAAAATGGTGGAAAAAAAAGTTTTCTTGTAAATCCAAAGCACCAATATTGTGTCTCCCAATGAGGAGGACATGATTGTAGTGCCCATAAAAAAAGAATAAAGCTTATTACAAGTATCCAAGTTTGTCTCATTTCACAGATGAACTTTGATTATAAGGAAATTGGTGGAAAGAAAAGCTTTTCTTGTTAATCCTAAGCATCTATATCATGTACCCCAATGTGGAGAACATGATTGTAGTGCCTAATCACAAAAAAATGGAGATTATTATGAGAATCCAAGTATTTCTCAGTTCACGAAAGAAATTTAATTATAAGGAAAATGGAGGGAAAAAATGCTTTTCTTGCAAATCCAAAGCAACAATATCATGTACCCTAATGAGGAGAACATGATTGTAGTGCCCATAACAAAAATAGTGGAGATTATTACAAGCATCCAAGTTTGACTCGTTTCACAGTTAAACATTAATTATAAGGAAAATAGTGGAAATGAAAGCTTTTCTTACAAATCCAAAGCCTCAATATCATGTATCCCAATATGGAGAACATGACTATAGTGCTAATAACAAAAAGAATGTAGATTATTATGAGTATCCAGGTTTGTCTCATTTCATTGATAAACTTTGATTATAGGAAAAATGCTAGGAAAAAAAGCTGTTCTTACAAATAAAAAAAATCAATATCGTGCATCCCAAAAAGGAGGACATGGCTCATAACAAAAAGAATAGAGTTTATTACAAGTATCCAAGTTTATCCTATTTCACGGATGAACTTTTATTATAAGGAAAATGGTGGGAAAAAAGCTTTTCTTGTAAATCTAAAGCATCAATATTTTGTATCCCAATAGTGGAAGAACATGATTGTAGTGCCAATAACAAAAAGAATGCAGAATATTACAAGTATCCAAGTTTGTCTCATTTGAGGGATGAACATTAATTATAAGGAAATTGGTGAAAAGAAAAGCTTTTCTTGCAAATCCAAAGTACCAATATCATGTATCCCAATGAGGAGGACATGATTGTAGTGCCCATAACAAAAAGAATGGAGTTTATCACAAGTATCCAAGTCTGTCTCATTTCACGAACGACCATTAAGTATAAAGCAAATCCAAAGCATTCATACCGTGTATCCCAATGAGGACGACATGATTGTAGTGCCTATAACAAAAAGAATTGAGTTTATTACAAGTATGTAGGTTTGTCTCATTCCAAGGAAAATGGTGGAAAGAAAAGCTTTTCTTGCAAGTCCAAAGCATTAATATCGTGTGTCCCAATATAGAGGACATGATTGTGGTGCCCATAACAAAAAGAGTGGAGTTTATTACGAGTATCCAAGTTTGCCTCATTCTACAGATGAACTTTGATTATAAGGAAAATGGTGGAAGCAAAAGCTTTTCTTGAAGTACCAAAGCACCGATATCGTGTATCACAATGAGGAGGACATGATTGCGGTGCCCATGACAAAAAGAATGGAGTTTATTATGAGTATCCAAGTTTGCATCAATATCGTGTATCCCAATGAGGTAACATGATTGTAGTGCCCATAACTAAAAGAATTGAGTTTATTACGAGTATCCAAGTTTGTCTCATTTCAGGGATGAACTTTGATTATAAGGAAAATGGTGGAAGGAAAAGCTTTTCTCGTAAATCCAAAGCATCAATATCATGGATCCCAATAAGGAGGACATGATTGTAATGGCCATAACAAAAAGAATGGAGTTTATTATGAGTATTGTTTGTCTCATTTCACGGATGAACTTTGATTATAAGGAAATGGTGGAAAGAAAAGCTTTTCTGGCGAATCCAAAGTGTCAATAACGTCTACCCCAATAAGGAGAGCATGATTGTGGCACCCGTAACAAAAAGAATGGAGATTGTTACGGGTATCCATATTTGTCTCATTTCACAAATTAACATTAATTACAAGGAAAATTGGGGAAAAAAAAGCTTTTCTTGTAAATCCAAAGCACCAATATTGTGTCTCCCAATAAGGAGGACGTGATTGTAGTGCCCATAACAAAAAAATAGAGCTTATACAAGTATCCAAGATTGTCTTATTTCACAGATGAACTTTGATTATAAGGAAATTGGTGGAAAGAAAAGCTTTTCTTGTTAATCCTAAGCATCTATATCTTGTATCCCAATGTGGAAAACATAATTGTAGTGCCTAATCACAAAAAAAAAATGGAGATTGTTATGAGAATCTAAGTTTGTCTTAGTTCATGGAAAAAGTTTGATTATAAGGAAAATGGAGGGAAGAAATGCTTTTCTTGCAAATCCAAAGCAACAATATCGTGTACCCTAATGAGGAGAACATGATTGTAGTGCCCATAACAAAAAGAATGGAGATTATTATAAGCATCCAAGTTTGACTCGTAAACATTAATTATAAGAAAAATAGTGGAAATGAAAGCTTTTCTTGCAAATCCAAAGCCTCAATATCATGTATCCCAATATGGAGAACATGATTG
>JBBYHL010297808.1:0-24147 GCA_038381835.1 Adansonia madagascariensis
TTTCTAATAGAAAAATGGCTGTGCTTTGTTACAGAAAAATAATTTAAGTTTCGAACGTAATATTTATATTAATATATGATTAGTTTAATTATTAAATTTTTAAATAAATAAATTTAAGATTAAAATTAAATTATTATAATAAATTATATTAAAAATATGATTAATTAAGATATAATATAAAATAACATGAAAAAATTTAAAACTTGATATGACATGAAAAATAACATAAATACGTCACAAATACATGAACATCTTAAAATATATATATAAAGTAAATTATTAATGAGTAAAAATTTATATAAATAAAAATTATATAAAATTATAATACTTTAAATGTACAAAAAATTAATATGAACACGAACACATAATTTTTTTTCTTTTTTATCCTTTGTACTTTTCCTTCTTACCTTCACAACAAGAGAAATGCTTATTAGTGATGAATTTTTTGACAAAAAGTTTTTGGTAAAAATAATATTTTTGTCAAGAAAACTTTTGATGCGTTGCTGTTTATGCAAGCTATACATGTGCAAAAAAAACTCCAATTGAAATGTATTTTTTTTTGATAAAATTATCCGTCAAAAAAATAAATACCACATTTTTTAATAAAAAATCTGATAATAAAATTCCATCAGAAAAGACTATTTCTAACTAAATATTTAGTTGCAAAAAGTTTTTCCAATGAATATTCGATCGAAAATAATTTTTTTGGATCGAATTTTATAGAAAGCATAACCTATTTGGTCGGTCAAACTATTATTGACCGAATTTTCATAAAAAATAATTATTTCCTATGGAATTGTTGATGAAAATACCATTTTTAACCAAAAATTCTGGGTAATTGTTTTTCCAAGGAAATTTTGTTAGAAATGAGATTTTTGATAGATTTAAACTTTGAGGCAACCTTTCCACCCAAACTATTAAAATTTGGTTGGAAATCTTTCGAAGAAAATGATACTAAGGATGAAGACGAAGATGAAAATAAAGAAGAAAATGATTTAAATGATAATGCCAACTATGATAATGATGGTGATTAGAAGGTAAAAGTTTAAAACTTAATTACTTTTAACTAAAGATTTTTGTATGGTTACAATATTTAATTATGTGTATTTTCGTTTACTTGGTAATTACGTACGTATTAATTTGTTATTATTTGTTATAGATGCATGAATTTTTCTATTCCTTACATATGTCATACATACTAATAAATTTTTTGTTTATTGCTATTATAGATACAATGCATGGCAGTGGTAAACATAGATGTCATTATGAACAACCAGTGGAGCTATATTCTTTGCTTTCAAAGCAGTTGCCCTCTGTCTTGAATCTACAGAGACAGGGACGTCAACGTTAGGAATAGCAGTGGCTTACAATAACATCAACAAGAAAGAAGTAAAAAAACATAAAATTTTAACGTGGTTCAGTTCTCTAGGCCTACATCCACTGACTTTAAAAGGCATTATAAACAACAAATTAATCGAACTTGTAGCATTTTCCTGGCACGGAGAAAGCTATAAACTCTCATCACAATCAACACACTAGTAGCTTTTGTATGAAAAAAGTTATAAATCATCCTACAATGAGATCCCATAGGGTTTACATCTTATTCTTATTCAAAAGGTCTACCCCTCCTTCTCCATATTTATAAGGACAATTTCTTGGTCACCAAGTTATTTAATAAGGTTTCTTTCCTTTTTAAAAATATTTTTCCATTATATAAATTTAATTACCAAGTAATCTACAACCAATAGAATTTTAACAAAATCTAAATTGATTTCCAATTTGAAATTGGGTCAAATACCTAACAACTCCACCTTTACATAAATTTAGACAAAATGTTAGCCTTCAAGTAATTTTGACTACACACAATCAAATCAATTTTGAATGTTGCTTCAACAGGAATTATCTCTCAATGTCATTTGTGTTGAATCAAGATTTGCACCACTGGATCAATTTGGAATCATCATATATCTCCACTTGTAACAAATCTCATTTTATATCTCCATGCTCGTGATCACAAGCCACAACAATGTTACAACTAAATAAACACCATTACTTATGATCATATTATGATGAGTCTCGAACCATGGCTCTAATACAAGTTGTTGGGAACAGCGTGAAAGTTGACAAAAACATTAACAAGAAAGAAATAAAGCAACACACAATTTGAACATGGTTTAGCCCTTTTGGCCTATTTCCATGTACCTTAAAAAGGGTTATAAACAACATACTAATCAAACTTGAAGCATTTGTATATATAGAGCTAGAAAGCCTCCTTATAATCAATACATTGTAGCTTTTGCATGGAGAAAGCTATAAACGCTCCCACAATTAACTCATTAGTAGCTTTTGCATGTAGAAAGGTAGAAACAATCCTTTTGCATGTACAAACCCTCCCACAATTAACCTACATGGTTGACATCTTTCTCATTCTTATTCTGAAGGTCTACAACTATTTCCATATTTATAGGGATAATTACTTGGTTACTAAGTTATTCGCTGAGATTTTTTTTCTTATCAAGAATATTTACCCATTATATAAACTTAATTACCAAGTAATCTACAGCCAATAGAATTTTAACAGAATCTAAACTGATTTCCAATTTGAATTTGGGTTAAATACCTAATAATCTCCAACTTAGCATAAATTCCACCAAAATGCTACAAAACACGCTTTTTACACTTAAAAAATATTTTTATTTGCTCCCAGTTAGCTCTAAATCAAGCTATTTTGTCAATATCCCTAAGTTGCTCATTAAAGAGCTTATTAAACAAAACCAAACCTTGACTCGCCTATTGATTAAGTCAATCAAGTTTTGTCTTTGGGGGATCTTCTAAGAAAACAAAGTAATAATGTTTTGTACACATTCTAAATGCTCTAATATGCATTTTATGAAATATGTAAAATACTAACCTATAGTTCTAGCAAAATCATCAGTAAAACCTATTTTAAACACAAATTGGCCTTAGTTGAACCTATTTAAAGCTAATCATTCTCATCTAATCATCAGTTCTCATCAAATTCTAATTAATTTTAAACCAAACACAAGAAAACAAGCTTGGATTCAATTCAATCATCATGATTAACAATCAAAACATGCTTTAATCATTTAAGCTCAACAATTGAACACATAAGCTTATAAATTCATCCAATCAAGCATTAATTTCAACTTACCCAAGTTCAATTCAACTTAATTCATCTAGATTTCACCATTTAAGCATTAATTATATAAAGTGCACTCAAGCACACCAAAGTCTAAGCATGGTCGAACCTAGATAGGGAATTTTCCTTTGTTCAAACACTTTACTAAGTTCAAAAACCTAGTATTTCATCATTTTATAGTTGATTCAAGTTCTATTTACTTAGATTTTAGTTTACACTAGCCCAAATTAGCAAGATTATGCAAGATTAAATTAATTAAGCTTAAGAGCAACTTAAACTAAGCTAATCGAACCAAGCTTTCTTAATTTTCTTCTTAATTTTCTCATGTTTTGAACAACTTAATAAGCTAGGGAATCATGATTCCATCATCTAAACTTTCTAATTTCAGCTCAATATTTATTAGATTCTAGCTCAATTAAACTTAAATCATCAAAATTCTAAGATATTAGGTTGGCTGAGACCTAAATCTAGGAATTTCCTCTTCTTTAAACCTAGGTTAAGTTCTCGAAGCTCATTTTCAAGTTGATTTTCATCAATTAATCACTCAATCAAACTTAAACAACATGAAATCAAGTGAATCATAGCTCAAATCAAGATCAAAGCATGAGATCATCATGAATCACAATGGCCAAAACTTAAAGAAAATAAGATCATCATGGCCGAATCATGTATAAGCAATGGAAAGCATGAATCAATCATTAAACAGGCTAATTAACTTGACATTAAAGAAAAAAGTTAGAGATTGTACCTACTCCAAGCTTATCCTTTTCCCAAATATGATGAAAACTTAAGACAAAAATGAATATTCTAGATTTTCTAAAATTTTATAAGTGTTTAAAAGTTATTAAATATGGATATTTACCCTTATTTATGTACCTAAAAGTTGGTGATTTAAGCTTAAATCACTCTAACATGATTTTAGCTTAATCACTAACCTCCTAATAAGATTAGGGGAAAATGACATTAATAAAATTAATGAATGGATGATCAAAATTCGGCGCATTATGCATATGGTGAATATGGCCAAGGCATTATTCTATGCTAGTCTTGTACAAAGTTTTATGTCATTCAATTAATCATGATGTATCAATGCATGAATGCAATTAAATGTTTCGTTATGTATTAAAAATGTGTTTTAACAACTTTCTCCAAAAAAACCTAAATTTTTTATCTTGGATTTCTTAAATTAAGCCCTTAAGTAATACATGTGTTCTAAATTCCTAAGGTCCTTTTGTTACCTAGTCCTGATTACACCTTCTTGACCTAAAGTCCATGTTCAATTTCATTCTGGTGTAATCAATTTTAAAATCCGAGTTGTATGACTTTTCCAACTTCAAAATCTAACTCTAGGCTAAAAAGTTAACTTTTTATAGTTGACTTTGCCTGTAGATGACTTTTGCCACTTTATTGACTTTTGATTTAAACTTCTAAATCAAGTCCCTTTTTTCATCCAAATAACTTTAATAACCACTCTAATCACCTTAAAAGAAATATCCTAATCAACTTTTGACATTCTTGGATTTTTAAAAATTGGTCTCGATTTTTCCAAATACGTCACCTACCTTCTGAATCGGACAATTAAGCTTAGATGCCTTATTATTTTAAATTAAGCTCATGGAAACCAATCAACAACTTAATTGGACCTTTCTATCATCTATAACTCATCTAAGAAGACCAAACCTATAAAATCTATTTAACCACTAAAATCAAATAAAATTAATTAGGGCCTCCGACAAAATAAAGTGTCTGCAGTTGTCCCTCTTTGGCTGTTGCTAAGAACTTAGGAACAAGGCAAAGACTAAATAAACATAATTTTGTCTGGGACTTGATAAACCCTCTATAGAAAGGTTTTTTTTTCAGAGTGCATGTAATACACTAACCAATTATTACTAATACAGAGGATATTAATCCTCACTAATCTTTCACTTAATCAATAAGGTGCCAATTTTGCTAATTTTCTACCTAACTAAATAGATTAAACGTAACAAAGAAATTTTAAAAAAAACACTAGCTTTATTGGTCTTCTCTTTAACTAAATAAAATAGACTGACATGTTGCCTACTTCATTGGTTTTCTGCCTAACCAAATGAAGAAGACTTGGGTTGTCAAGTGTAATATTTTTTCATATAACCAAATAGAGTGGTTTTACACACATGTCTACATCAATGGACTTACATATTGCTAAACATATAGACTTGACACAAAAAACCTACTTCATCAATTTTTTGCTTAATTGAATGAAGAAAATGAAAAAAATAACTTCATCGACCTTTTACCTAGTCAAATTAAACGTACGAAAAGACCATAAACTCCACCAATCTTTTACCTAATTGAGCAAAGTTGACAAGGAAAATCTCTATTCGATCTTTTGCCTAGTTGAATGGAGCTGATTCAAAACCCACTTCATTGATCTTTTGCCTAGTCCAATAAAGACTACTGACTCCACTGGTCATTTGCCTAACTAAGTGAAGTTGACAAAAGAAAAACTTCCTCTGACTTTTTGCTTAATAAAACAAAGCTGACTCAAACCTGACAACATTGATTTTCCACATAATCGAGTGAAATGAAAAAAAAAAGTTCCTTTCTATGAGGCATAACCTCCATAAAATTCTACTAGTTTTCTACCTAACCAATTAGAAAAGCTTTTCTCTTTTTCTCTATAGGTATCAACTAAATTGGATTAACTCTCTAGGGAAAGAATGATATTACCTGAAGTACCATCCATTAGGGAGCAATCCTTGTTTCCATTAACACTATTAAGGATATCTTTTGAATAATTTCTTGTAATGCAATATGAATGCATATGCATGATTTCTATTATTAGATTAGTATGAAATCATAATATAAGATTTATCTCAATGTCATTCATGATCGGCTTTGCTTTAGCGAAACATTTGTCATAACAATATTACTGTTATTCATCTATTCTTCTTGGTTTCTCTCACCATTCTTTCTCTTTCATTCTTATCTTTCTTCTTTAAAAACACTTGATACTTATTTCTTTCAATTAGGCAATATTCTTCATGTTTTATTATCATTAATAAATCCCTTAATTTCACTACAATTTTCTCCTTCTCATCCTTAGGCTTCTTTTTCTTTGCAAAGTATTCAATCCCTTCACTTAGGTGATCTCAAACCTTTAGATCACCAGAATTTAGAATAACTACCAATTTTTTGTACAATGTTTGCCTTTCTTATCAAAATATCAAGGCATCATATGTTCATTCGTCATGAATTTATTAATCATTATTAAACAAATCAATAAGTAATGACATAACATAGTTATTAGTTAAGAAAAAAGTTCATCATGAATTCATTTCAAGAATTGGAAACTCTTATCAAACCAATTAACTAAAAAATGTTAACAATTCACAAAAAGTTTTAGTTAATGCTTACAAAGAAAGAAATTCAGCAAGTAGGCTTTTTAATCAATAGGATCTCACATTTTTAGAGAATAAATCTAGTTCAACTCTTCAGGATACCATCTAATAAATCACTTCATTTAGATATAGCATTTCTTTTAAAAACTTATTCAAATTTTGCTACATCTTTCTTTGGTTGCAAACATCATCCAAACAAGCATAAACAATTCCTTGTAGTCGTATGAACCCAACACTTTAGTATGTAGCGCAAAATATTGCAAACCCAATAACCCATGGTATTTGCCTATCGCACAAATCCAATAATGTTTGGCTTTTGTCTCTACACCATCTATTTAAACATAATACTTTTTCACTCTGTTGGAATTTATCAGACTAGGTAACTCATTACTGTCTATTTTGGTTAATATCAATGTTTCTTTAGATAATGCTCTATTTACCATATAAGGTCATTTCTAATTTAGAATCACTCACCCCAAGCATCCTTCTAGATCGAAATAATCTTTTTAAGCACTAGTTCACCCTTATGAAATTGTCAAAGATAAACTCTCTTATCATGTGCTCTCATCATTCTCTTCTGATACATCAGCCTATGACAACTAGCTTTTAACTTTTTCTCCTTTATGAAGTTGAGCTATTCATACCAGGATTTAACCAATTCAGCCTCCTCTAGTTCAGCTTTCATTAATACCCATGATGAAGGAATCTCTACCTCAATTGGTAGCACTGCTTCCATCTATAGACCAAGGAAAATGGGATAGCACCTGTAAAGGTACAAACTGAAGTTTGATAGGCATGCAAAGCAAATGGCACCTTCTCATGCCAATCTTTATACGTCTTGGTCATCTTTGATACATTCTTCTTTATGTTCTTATTGACTGCTTCTACTGCCCTATTCATTTTTAGGTGGTATGTTGTCAAAATATAATGCTTGATTTTGAATTATGCACACACTTTGCACTTATTTTGTTTGTCAAATATAAAAAATTATCAATAATAATTCTTTCTGGAATTCTAAATCAGCATATTATGTCTCTTTTGAGAAATTTATATACCATATATTTCGTTACATTCATATAAGAAGTAGTTTCCACCCATTTGGTGAACTAATCGATTGCCATTAGGATAAAGCAATGCTCGTTTGAAGTTTTAGGCGTAATTAAGCTTATCATATCCATACCTCACATTAAAAAGGTCACAGAGATGTCATCACTTGCAACTGTGATGGAGGCATATTAATCTTACCTATATATATCTGACACTTTTGACATTTGTGCACATATTTTACGCAATCATCCTCCATGGTCAACTAATAAATCCTAGCCTCATGATCTGACTGGTCATCATGTGTCCATTAGGGTGTGTTCCATATATCCCTTTATAGACTTCTTCCATTATCTTTTTATCTTTAATGGCATTTACACACCTTAAAAGCACTTTGTCATGACTTTTTTTTGCACAAGATTTAACCATTAAAGATAAAATTCATGGCCTTCTCTTAATGGTTCTCCAGTCATTTTTAATAGCATGATCCGAATAACATCAATCGTCGACATACTATAGGATATCATAATATCATGATTGACCATCTTTTTTATCTTCCACGTTGTGATAATAAGCAAGGATATCATGAATATTCATATTAATCGATATTACTTTAGCCCCAGCAATCACCTTTATCATGGTAGACAAGGTAGCCAAAGTATCGACGATCTAATTCTCCTCTTTGTGTAAATGCTGAAAATCAATCTCTTCAAACTCTTTCACCAGTTCGAGAATCAACTTTTTATACTACACCAACTTCCCATCAGGGGTTTTTCATTCACCCTAAAACTGATATATCGTTAGAGCTAAATCCTCATACGCATTCAAAAATTTAACTTTTTACTCCATAGCAACCTGCAACCCCATAACACATGCTTCATACTCAACTATGTTGTTGGTGCAATCAAAATTCAGTCTAGTAGTAAATGGATAATGGTCTTCACTTGGGGAAGTCAACATTTTTTTATTCTATACCCATGGCATTAGCGACACCATCAAAATACATCTTCCAAGTTTCATCCTCTATTGACACCTCTTCCTCTTATGATATGCATATCAAATCCTCATCGAGAAAATCAAAATCCAATGGTGGTACAATCAAAATTCAGTCTAACAGTAAATGGATAATGGTCTTCATTTGGGGAAGTCAACATTTTTTTATTTTATACCCATGGAGTTAGTGGCACCATCAAAATACATCTTCCAAGTTTCATCCTCTATTGACACCTCTTTCTCTTATGATATGCACATCAAATCCTCGTCGAGAAAATCAAAATCCAATGGCTTATAATCTTTTATAGCCCGATTTGCTAAGAAGTTAACTACAGAGCTGCCCTTTGTGGCCTTCTAATTCACCTACACTATGTAAGATTATGAAAGTAACACTTGCCACCTTGCAATCTTTCCCAAAAGTGTGAGAGTTCTACATATGTACTTAATCAGATCTAATTTTACAATCAACATAGTTGTGTAATAGAGCATATACTGTCTAAGCTTTCGAGCAACCTAAGCCAATGCATAACACATTTTATCCATCAAGGAGTAATTAACATCATAGTCTATAAAATTCTTACTAAGGTAATAGATCGCCCACTCATTTTTCCACATTTTGTCATGTTACACGGTACACAACCCATAGACCTTTCAAATGCTGAAAGTACAAGATCAATGGTTGTTTTGGCACTGGTAGTACCAACATAGGTAGGTTAGAAATATAGTGCTTAACTTTCTCAAATGCTTTCTGGCATTCATCATTCCATTCACCAAGATCTTGTTTTCATAAAAGTTAGAATATGTAATCACACTTATCTATGAGTTGGGATATGAATCTAGTAGTGTAGTTCAATCTTCCTAAGAAACTTTGTACTTTCTTTTGTGTACAAGGTGGTGGTAAATCTTTAATGGCCTTAACCTTTGTAGGATCCACTTTTATTCCTTTTTCACTAGCCATAAAAGCCTAACAATTTCCTAGAGGTAACACCAGTGCCAGAACTTAGTAATCATTGAGCTTAAGCAAAAATTTTCTCAATCTTTCAAATAGCTTTCTAAGGTTTCCAACATGCTTACTTTTTTTAGAGGACTTTGCAATCATATCATCATCATATCTTTTTATACATCATGTCATTGAACATAGTCATCATGGCTTGCTAATTTGTTGCCTAAGCATTCTTCAAACTGAATGGCATCACTTTATAACAAAGCATAGCACACAAGGTCATAAGCATGGTTTTCTTCATATGCTCTGGCGCTATCTTAATCTGGTTATAACCAGAAAAGCCATCCATGAAGGAAAATAAAGAATTCTTTGCTATGTTATTGACCCATATACCTAATGGGGTAGAAAAAAATTATCTTTAGGGCTTGCCTTGTTCAAGTCCCGATAATCTATGCACATGCATATTACATTTTTTTTCAAGATAGGCATAATATTTGCCACCTATTCGGGATACTTCTCACTTCTAAGAATCCAACGTCCATTTGCTTTTTCACTTCTTCTTTTATCTTTAAGAGCATTTCCAGCTTCATCCTTTTTAACTTTTGTTTCAAAAGATTACATCTGGGTTTTAATGAAAGCTTATGCATTGCTATATTTGTATCAATCTTAGCATATCCTGGTATGACCAAGTAAATACATCTTTAAACTCCTTCAGGAGAGCAATCAACTCTTCCTGAATGAATGAAGATATCGTAGTCCCAATTTTGACTTCACTTTACACCTTAAATTCACTATCTCTAAAGATTCCTTGTAAGGCAAGATTTATCTCTCCTCTTATTTGATCAGTGTTGCTAAATCCAAGGGTAAGTTATAGTCTGCAGAATTTTTATTGGAATAAACTTCATCCTCATGAAATGATTTATCAAAATTGATCTCTAAAGTATAATCCTTTTCTTTATATCTTTTATGTAAAGAAACCTAACAAAGGTCTAAGCATTGAAGATTTAGGTGCATAAATATCAACACATTGCAAATCAATATATATTATGGTATCAATAATATTGGTTTATTTATGAAAAGATAATTAATTCAAGAAATAAAGTGTTCATAAGCAAATAAAGACACATGGATATGAAAATGCATCATGCTTATTATTTATTTAACAATGACTAACAAATTGAGCCCAACATAGAAAACCTTTACATGTTGTTAGGCCTCACCATTTGGGGCGGAGTTTTTAATATTTATCAAAGATAAGGCCTATAATCTATAAAGATCTTGGTATTATTCCAAATCTGGTGATCATATGTTAAAAGAATACCTAGTTCTAATATCTCCTGCTCTATCGTTAATAAAGATACTGAAACTCTTAAAGGCTTCCCTTAATAAAACTAGAACCTCTTCATGTGACTTTCTTTTTCCAAGTATAAATAACTCGTGGAACTAAAGACATCCTGAAGAAAAACACAAATCCTTTCATCCATTTTCAGCTTAAGGCCCATCTTCTTAGCCATCGTTCTCACTCTAGCTTTCTCAACTAACATCTCTTTTGAGCAGCATTTTGTTTATACCTAGACTATTATTTCTAATCTGGTTGACCACCTTAAAAGCTCTAGTCATGCACTGTAGATACTTTCCTAATCTTTTGCTAGCTGCCCAACAATTATTTTCAATCCTATCTTGGTACTCCCGGACAGATAGGGATAAATAATCAGTAATGTTTCTCCAACAAATATGGCATTCACAAACTCAAAAAGCTAATAGAAAAGATTAGGAATCTCCTTAACATGATCTATATAAAGTGCATTAGTAGACATGATAGCCATGACGTCTATTTCACTACCAATGTAGCTGCCTTATCATCCATAATAAATTTTATTCTTTTGGTGCAAAGATGGGGAAATTGCCTTTACGAAATGAATATAGGGCCTACCTAATAGACAGTTGTAAGAAAATGTAATGTCCATCACCTGAAACTTGACTTCATAAGTACATAGACCAATTCTCAAAGGAATTTTAATCATGTCAACCACTTCCAGCCTAGTTCCTTCAAAGGCACAAACAATAGCATGACTGTTCTTGATTTGAAATTAACATTGTTTGCAGAGTAAATAATGGTAGCACATTCAATGTAGAACTATTGTCAATCAATACCCATGACAAAGTATATCCCTTATAGTTGATAGTGATATGGAAAGCTTTCACACTACCTTTCTCTTAAGGGGATTTCATCATCACTAAATGATATGAAGTCATTGACTAGTATGTTGTTTGCCATCGACCTATTTATCCATGAAAATGTTATGCACCATATACACTCGATTAAGGACCTTTGACAAAACGTTCTACCGTAGTTTCGAGTTCAACAACAGAGATAGCATTGATATTTTAGCTAGTTGCTTATTCAACTGCTCCACAATGCTATACTTACTATGTTTTATAAACTTCAAGAACTCTTTATATTCTTGTTCACTCATTAGTTCTTTTACTTCCTAAAAAAGGGTTTCTATTACCATTTTTAGCTTATATCTAGTCTTTTTAACAACCATTTATTTTTTATCTTGATAGTATTCCTACTCCTAGTCATATGACTCACTCCTATCATAGCATCAACCTGAGAACATGGTTCTCCTACTATCACAGTCTCAAACTGATATTTTCATGAAATTGCTTTATCACTTTTGTATGGAAATAGTGTGGTGACCCTAATAACTATTTGCGAAATAATAGGCATCACAATTGTAACACTAACAGCGGGCTCCTCTAGTAAATAACCATTTGCTTACCAATTTAGCATGGAACCATTATAAATCTCTCACGAACCATATTTATTGATTCAACTACTGGCAATTGTAATTCTTTCTAAAATTTTATCTCTTTATTATCAATGAAACTTTTGAACAACATCTTTAAAATCATTGCATTCTTCCAGCTCATCTTCATCTATACCATGGAACTCGCAATATTTTCCTAAACTACTTCCTAAGATAAACTTTTTTAGGATTGCCTTAGCCTTTCCCAGAGCTTTTCGAACCACTTTCAGAGGAGTCTTTACCTTGTCTACATTTATCTTTATCTTACGTGCCTTTTCCACCATTACTATGTTCGCTTTAGGCTCAGCATGATTAGGCAATGTGTTTTCAGCAACATTAGAACCCAGTCTAGTTTCAAACTTCAACTTACTAGCATTAGTAAGACCTTGGACCCTTCTCTTGAATGTCGATTTTTTATCAAATGCCCTTGTGCATCCCTATGATACTCACATGTAGCGTTAGCATCATACCATTTTTGGTAAAGAGGTTATGAAAGCATGACATGATTGGTGCTATGAATTGCCCTAAAGCAACCATGAGGACAGGTCACGATAAGACATCATAATTGGGCTAAACTATTGTCTATTGTACATTTGCCTAGCGAGTCTAGGGTTATTCACAGTGTTTTGGGTATTTTAGGTACTTTGCTTACTACTTTGTGGGTGCATGTATGTCAGGTTATATACAACAATATATATAAACTGGACAGCAAACATGTAAGAACTTGAACTTGGCTCAAATATTATAAGGTAGTATGGATAATAAGGTATGAGGTTTATAGGCATACAGTTGCCAATGCTAACATCATTAGCTTTCTTTTTTTCTTTTTTCCTCACCAAGTTTGGTTTCTTATTTTTCGAAGATTCACCACTTGACATCTTCCTCTCTTAATGGTGTTTTCAATCATCTTTTTAGACAGCACTATATTTGCAAAATTCTTAATGGCATTACCAACCAACCTCTTATAGAATGGAGCTTTTAATGTACTAATGAAAATAATCGTAATCTCCTTCTCTATTAAGGGAAGAATCACTTGTGTACCTTTTCCCTCTATCTTTAACCATATTGTCTGAAACTCTCATTAAACTTCTTTTTCATGTTCTGCAATGACAACTGGTCAGTGCCCAATCCATGACATTCTTATATTGTTCCAAGAAAGCCTAAGCCAAATTTGACTATTTCTGAATCTTAGCTTTATCAACCTTAATACCACTAAGTAGCAGCACTAGTTAAATTATCCTGGAAGCAATAGATCAATAGCTATTCTTGTACCCTGCCATCTTACGACAATACATCCCAATGTGAATGGACAAGCATGTATACCATTATACATTTCAAACTCTTATGTCTTAAATTTTAGAGGAATGACTAACCCGGATACTAAGCCTAACTCTTTAGCATCCACTACTCCAAATTTATCTATTCCTTTTATAGCTCTCAGTCTATTTTCTATGACTTGTACCTTTACCTATTCCTTTTTAACATGCTTTGATGCTCTCTTCATAAGCCTATCCAACTTGACAAACTTATCGATGTTAGGAACTAATGGGTTGGCGGGAGTTTATCCTAAATTCAACCTTTTATTAGCGATCACCCATGGTAGTACATCTTCAAGATGCTTATGGACCTTAGGACCAATTCCAACAAAGGGTAAGGTTTAAGACACTGGAAATGGAGGTATTGCATCTTTTACTCATGCACCATTCATAGATCAGTAGACTTTCCTTTAGGGTTTTCATCTTCGATCTAAGAACCTTAACCTCTAACTTGCTTCTTCCTTTTAATAGCTTACGTTATTAACTCCATGATCTTAGCCAATTGCAACCTAAGTTCCTCTTCACCTTTCATCATCCTTTCCTAAACTTCCTCCATCTTCTTCATCCTAGTTACTAAATCATTCTCCATATTTCACAATCTTCATCGAGTGTTATATCTTCTTTGAATTAGTATCTTCACACTTTTCTTCGCATTCACAATTTCTTTTTTAGAGAATTGCACTAGATTTTAAAATCCTATATTATGATTATTTTGCATGCTATGTCTTAAATTACATCTTTTGACAAACTATTAGAATCAAAGGCATTGGCTAAGGCAGTAGCTCCAATATAATATTGCCATTAATATCCATATTAGTTAGTGCATCATGAAAACTAAATTAAGAATCCATTCAATATAAAGACCATTTGAATTATATCCTTTGACAAACTATTTTTGGCTTTGTCCATCTATCGGGACAATGTTCCATTTCTATTTTTCTTCCTTCATAGGAACATCAGGTACCGATAGAGATTCAAGTTTCACCTTGATGTCACTCTGAACCTGTAACCGAACAAAGGCATGCATTTTTTTGTCTCATAAGAGACTAACTAAAAGCTTGATGCTAATTCTGTATTTATTTTGGCTCTTGCTCTCTATAAGTCCACTTTGTTATTCAATTCTAATACCTCAAAGTCTCACTCTTTGGATGTTTTGCTAACTCTAACATTTTTTAAAGCAAACCTGAGTCATTTATTATCCTAATGTAATTTTTCCATACCTCACTTGGCATCATCCTTTATCTTACGGATCTTTTTCAATTGCTGCTCACATATAGCTTGATCATACTTTAACTACACATTTTTAGCTTCTAACCAAGCAATTTTTGCTAAGAATGCTACTCATTTTGACTTAAATTCTTTCTTAAATATTTAAATCTTGGACAATGACTCTTATGTTAGAAGAACATACCCTCATCTGAAAGTAACATAGTGTCATTGACCCATTTATCTCTTTAAACTTTATAAGCCAAAGTCATATCATCCTGATATCGAGCCAACTACATATGATAAGTTTCTTTCCATTCATCAACCATGGCTCTCATTCTCTTTATATAACCATTTCCTCTATAAGCAAAATCTAACTCACGTAGATCATGAGCTAGAGGAATAAACTAGTGGTACTCGAATTGCCTTTGAACTATCAAAGGAGCATAACCAATATAAAATGAGATACCAAGCAAAAATACCCAATGTCCACATTGATACAGCATAACTTGAGAAAACATCTATGGTGCTCTTCATGCAACATCATCCATTTTCAAGTTTTGAAATACTGATAGCTATTGATCTTTAGTAAAATCGCTTGACTAATACTTCCCAAGAAAATCAATAAGAGGTGAAAACAACCTAGTACACATTTAAATATCGATTTTTACGTCTATTTAGAAGTGACTATGGATCCATATCTCTAACAATGGTGCACAATAGAGAAACTCGCTCTTGACCTTTCTAGTAAAAGTTTAAAGATTGTAATGTTTTAGGTAAAATCACCATAGTTAAGTTGATAGCTACCTTAATCGATCAAAGAAATCGACCATTGCTATATTAATATGCCTAGAATCATAAGAAATATTACCGATCCATAAATAACTAATACAAAGATATCCATTTTCTTTTCTAGGTTTGGGAAATCATCTATCAATTCTTATAACCTATGCCACGATATAATCACTTTAACCCTTCCGGATTACATATGCTCTAATCTGAGCCTCAGATTTCCTAGTGATACTAGACAACCATCTCTCCAATGTTAATGTATTAGACTTCCTAATGTACATCGAGAATGGCGCGTTCAATACGCAACAAGGTGGTGTACTCCTCAATCATCGAAACCATATCTTTCTTATTAAAAGTAAAGCACCAATAAGTCAGATTCTAAAATTGCATTATAGCTTGAAGCAAACCCTCGTCTATTCTAACCTAAACCAATAATGCTATATCCCCACACTTTCAATTGAATAGATCTTTCTTGGTACTATCCCACTACTCCCATATAACTTGTAAATCCAGTAAGTCATTCTATCAAAACTCAGTATTGACTCAAATAGGAAATGATAAGACATACCCAACATTCAAAGCATCCCTGTATTGCTTCTGAATTCCTTCCAACCAATCTTCACTGTGGAATACTTTTCTTCTAATGAGACCATACCTTCCCTTATATCAAATGACCCCTACAATGAACACTATCCTTTTTATACCAATAGCCTTCAGATGTACTAATGATGATGCTAAAATGCATGCAAAATAAACAAACAAGGCAACCAAAATTATAGATTTGTCATATACAAAATAATTTATATATTCCAAATGGTCTCGAGAATTTTTTTCCTAAACTTTGTAGCCTCTTAGAATCAAAAGGACACATTATTTTGGTATTAAGGTTCATACATAATAACAAGACTCTAAAAGACTAGCCTTGTGGATACATAGTCTTAATTTAAGGCACTAATTCTTTTTAAGACACTTTTCTCAAAATCGAGCTATTATGATGTTTCTGGTGTTAAATTAGCTGTCAATCTGACAGCATGATGGTATGTTCAAACATTCTCAGCACTAAAACATTCATGATGCAAAAAAACCCAAAGTAATTATTCACCTCAGCTCGATTTTATATTTTGGACACATTTTAGCCATAACCAGACAGCAAAATGCTGAGTTCTAATCAAATGTAACTATAAGCTCGTATCGATGAGACAATAAATATCTAAAACAATGAAGTTCGTTCAACACCACTTAAGATTTAAACTAAAAAAATAAAGCTAGAGAAGGTTAAAAGCATTTCTCGATTGTACTTAGATTTTGGGTTCTTTTATACTTTTGGGTGTGGTTAACTGAATTTGGCTCTTGCGGCTGATTATATGCTTGTTTAAGACAACTTCTAATGCACATGGTACCCAAATCATTCCTTCTACCTAGTAAGGAAAGCTGAGGCAGCTTGATCCTAGGGCTATCGTAGGCTTAGTAAAGCAAGTTCGATTTGGGTGAGAACACTGCTCATGTTTATACAAACAAATCATTAAAACAAGAGCGATGAACAACTAGGGCTTTCGCAAAAACAAATTATTAATCACGTAATCGATTAATAACCCCATATATCCTAAATACATGTCCTATATCTCCCCATGCATAGTACTCGATAAAGAGTCTAATGCATATGCTAGTGCAATGTGTGATGAGAAAAGCTCTAAAAAACCTGGATCTCACTTCATCATCCAAGATATATATAGCAATCATTTTGCTTATTTTTATAAGTAAGGACAACATCAAAATTTTTTATTCAAGAGTTGCAACATGTTTAGTACAAATAACAATGTCCACAATAATCAATCAATTAAACAAACTACAATAAATATCAAGGGGATTACAATTGAAAACTGATTAAAATTAAGAAAAAATAAAACTTGGATAACATGCAACTAGTTCGAGGCCTGGCTTTCTAATGTCCTCAATAGAAATATATTAAGATATGAACCTGAACATATCAGAGAAGACAACACTTCAAATCATCATAGGGTCCTAGCTTATCAAACAAATTATTTCTCTGAACCTCTTATACAAAAGAGTGATAGGGTTAAAGAGTCACCACCGATTTGTTTTGGCTAAGTGTGATCTGTCACTTATTAAAACCATTCACTAAGAGTAATGAAACTCTAAAGGAACGATTCTATGATTAGTGTTTACCAAAATTCTATAAAGTCAAGCTCAGGAGTCGATACAGCGCTATTCAACGATCATATTTTGGACCGTTGACATAATGTAATGATACCCACTTAATTGTACCGATACAGAGGCATGGGGAACAACGGGAAATGACATTTTTAAGGCTCCAATGGCTATAATCATGATTAAGGCTATTAATAAGCCTCTTCAACACTTTCAACAAGAGGAAGAACTAAGAGATTATGCTTAGAGTCAAATTTTTCATCTTTCTCATCATTTTCACTAAGTAATTCATCTTTGTATAGGATTAATTTTTCCTATTTTTGTATTCTTCATTTTGTATCTTTAGATACATATTTAACTTGAGCCAAAATTATTGTAAACACCTAACCTTTTAGAGGTTCTATTTGTTTACACTTAAATCTTTGTAAAAATGGGATGTTTTTACTTAGCCATTGAAAAGTAGAGAATGTTTCTACTTAACCTTCAAAAGTAGTGAGAGACATTCTATCTTAGCCATAAAAGATGGAGGGGAAAGGTTTATATCTTAGCCTTGAAAGATAGGGAGTGTAAAGGTTATACCTTGTCCTTGAAAGGTAGACAATTCAAATTAGTGAATTATGGAAATCTGAGGTAAGTGAGGCTGCTGTAAAGGACATAGGCAATTAATGATGAACCTCTCTAAATCATTAAGTTTGCTTCTCCTTCTCTTATCTTTAATTATTTATTTCTATTCATTAACTTATACTCTAAAGTATATTGTTTAGATTTCTCAATTTTATTTATCAAAGTTTTAATTTATCAAAGTTTTGAGAAATCAATTCACCCTCTCTTGATTATATTTATCGCTAAAAGGTCTAATAATTGGTATTAGAGCATGTGTCTCATTCTTATAGGCTTAAAATCCTTGAGCAAAGATTTGTAAAAGACTAAGAAAATGGCTAATGGTGATATTTTCAGTATGGGCCAAGAAAAACATTCAATCATAGGGCCTCTTTGCTTTAACGGTGAAGATTATGCATATTGGAAGACAAGGATAAGGCTATTTGTCGAAGCAAATGATTATAAAGTTTGAAAGATAATCATGAAAGGCCCACTTATCCCAACAAAGAAGGTAGGTGACCTTGAAGTTCCCAAGGATGAAAGGGAATGGGATGAGAAAGAAACTAAGATGGCTCAACTCAATGCCAAGGCCATGCACACACTTTTTTGTGCATTAGGCCTCAATAAGTACAATAGGGTGTCTTTGTGTGATAATGCCAAAGAAATATGGGATAAGTAGGCTATCACACATGAAGGGACCAATCAAGTCAAGGAGTCTAAGATAAACATGCTCACTTTTGATATAAGATGTTCAAGATAAAACTAGAGGAGAACATCAAGAAGATGTCCGATAGATTCACAGACATTATAAATGGCTTAAAAGGTCTCGAAAAAGTGTATCCCAACAAGAAAATGGTTAAGAAAATGTTGAATAGCCTTTCTAAGTCATGGGAAGCTAAAATAACTACAATTAAGGAGTCAAAGGACCTCAATCTCCTTGCCTTAGATGAGCTTATCGGATCACTCCTCACATATGAAATGAAGATAAATCATGGAAAGGAGCAACCAAGAAAAATTGGAGTTGCATTGAAAGCTTTTATGAGGAAGAGAATGATGATGATGAGGATGATAAAGATATAGAGATGATCATATTTGCCACAAAATTCATGAAGATAGATAAAGGCAAATCATCCCAATCTAAAGAGGTTAACAAGGTGGTGTGCTATAATTGCAAAGAATCAGGGCATGTCAAATCTAATTGCCCATTATTGCAAAATAAGAAGAAAAAAGCATTTGTAACAACTTAGAGCGATAGTGACTCTTTTGATGATGATGACTTCAAGGAAGACCAAATTGGCAACCTTTGTTTCATGTCTCTTGATGAGCCCACGGTAACCTCAAATTCTCCAAATTTAAATTCTTATACATTTGATAAGATGTTTTTGATGATCTTGTAGTTGAGTTTGAGGAAATGAATTGTAAACATTCAAAATTAAAAGTTCAAAGTGATTTACTATTGAAATCAAAACTTGTGTTGGATAATGAAAACAAAGATTTGAAAAATGATTTGAATGACTCCAAGCTAGGAATTAACATTTTAGAGAAAGTCAATTTTGACTTGAAAAGAAAGATTGAAAGCTTGGAATAAGAAAAGAAAATAATTTTTGACAAATTTTTTTCAAGTTTATATGACCAAGTGCTCTCATTGCAATTTTCATAGTCATAATTTGCATACTTGTCCTATAAAAAAAAAAACAATTTAAAGTTAGGCAAGTATAGATCCCTAAGGGAACAAGAGGGTTACTTATAAGATATGATGACATAAACATGCATTAGCATGTTCTTAAGTCTCTTTAATGCTTTATATTCAATTATGCTTGCATAAGACTTCGGATGTTTGATTATGTTGTAAGTTCATGATTTATGGCTCAAACAAGTCTGGTAAACATTAAAAATACTTTTTTAAACTTAAACTTGATTTTAAAAGTTATTCTAATCTAAACTTTGATTATTCATATGAGCTTTAAATGTTTAAAATCATGGGTTTTAGAATGCCAAATTGCATATTTTTCTAAGCATTTTTCAAAAAACTCAAGGCATGTATCAATACTTAGAGCCTTATATTGATATAATGAACAAAAACCCAGCTTGTATGCCCCTTGTATCAATACAACTAGTGAATATTGGCCAATTTTGTGCTTTTTTGGCTTTTAAATGTAAAATTGGTCTCTTTAATAAGTTTTCACTTGAAATCTTTTAATTTTATGATTTCTAAACCTTGATAAGCATTGTTTCATAACTCATCAGATGCTTAAATATCATGTTCGAGTCATTGATGAGTGTTTCATAAATCCAATACATTAAGTACATATATTGCCTCATAATGCTCAAAAATACAAATTTTTCTATACATCATTATGTGTTTTTTTGCAATAATTGGTACCATATACACTTAATGTTCTTCATTCATCAACATTTGGTATCACTTATTTCAAAATGTCATTTAGCACATTAAACATCTTTTACTCCTAACAAAACCTAAGCTTATTGAATATTCTTTTACAATTAAAATCTTGGTACCTTTAATGCTTATCTTTTGCCAAGATTGTTTTCAAGTTTTGCAAGGTTCATGGAGATAAATCAATCCTTAAAAGATAAACATTTGCATAGCAAAAAGAAGCAAATTAAGCATGCAACCTCTTCAAATGAAACCAAAACCATCAAGGAATGCCTAAACACTAGAAATTATGATCCTCCAAGTTAAATGAGCATATCATCGAAGTTTGGTAAGGTTAAGGTAATCATTAAACAAATGCTATTAAATTATTATCCTTTAGCATTAAGTTTGGTGATATACATGAGTCAATTTTATGTAATTGGTATTCTAGTATGCTATATATGCTTAAAATGCTTGCTTTGAATGAATCTTTGAACATGTCTAAGTGCTTAATTCTCATATTTAAGCATGTTCTTTGATTCAATGTTTGCTCAAATGATTTAATTAACATATCATGGATTAGCAAATGATCTTTTAACTTATGAAAGTTTGTTACTTTTTTCTTAAATTTTTTTAACCTTCCATATGGCATTTATTGTAGTATACATGTGCACTAAAAATTCAAATATTGGTATCTATTGTGCATCTAGGCACTAGTTGATTAATAATTCTTAAAATCGTTCAACAATTGGTATGTTCAAACTCAAATGTGCTTAAATGACTACAAAAGAATAAAACAATTGGATGAACTACACATTAGGACTTAGATGCGTATATTTTCTCAATAATTGGTGTACATGCTCTTAAATATTTCATAATTAATATACCTTCTAGAAATCTTGTTGAAATTAGTCCCTTAGCTTTGAATTAATCTACTTTCACCTTTTTGATATTCCAAAAAGGGGGAGAGTTTTAGGGGTTAAGTTGCTTGCTTGTACTTCATTTATATATATGTGTCAATGCTAGCAAATAAGAGGATTTCACATGTGTTTACATTATTTATATTATTGAAATCCTCAATATTTTATGTTGGTACTCTTGAAGCCAAATATGACCAAAAATGCCATTGTCAAGTGTTTCAAAACTTTTTATAAAATATAAAAAAAATCCATTTCATAATGCTTTTATTAAGGGGGAGTTTTATTGAAAAGCTTTAAATAATTAAGAAGGAGCTTTACAAGCAAATTCACCTTAATTTTTGTCATATCAAAAAGAGGGAGATTGTTAGCTAATTAGCTTTGAATTAATCTAAGTTTTAATATAACTAAAACTTAAGCTTAATTAACTTGTGTTTAAATATTTTTAAGATTAGTATTTTTCTATGAAATATTTTGTAAACACTGAAAAATACTAGAATGTGTTTTAACTCCTTCAAGCACTCAAAAATGTGATCTTGATACATACTTTTATATAAAACATTTTTTAGATAATTTTTATTGTTTTAAAGTCATGAAAAACCTATTAAAATTGATTTTCATATGAATGCATTGATACAGTACTTGCAGTAGCTAAATAACCTTAAAATGCAAAAATCACTATTTATATATAGAGACATATTATTCTGTATTGCTACAGCACTGTTCTATATTGAGACAGATCATTCTGTATCGATATAGTATTATTCAACAGTTATATTTTAGATCGTTGAACATAATGTATCGATACCCATTCAATTGTATTGATACAAAGGCATGGGGAACCATGGGAAATGACATTTTGAAGGCTCTAACGGCTATATTCCTTCACTAAATATCCCCAACTGATATAATCATGATCAAGGCTATAAATAAGCCTCTCTAAGACCTTCAACAAGAGGAAAAACCAAGAGATTGTGCTTAGAGTCAAATCTTTCATCTTTTCCTTCATTTTCACTAAGTACTTCATCTTTATATAGGATTAGTTCTTCCTATTTTTGTAGTCTTCATTTTGTATCTTTAGATATATATTTCCCTCATGCCAAAATTCTTGTAAACACCTAACCTTTAGAGGTTCTACTTGTTTACACTCAAATCCTTGTAAAAATGAGAGGTTCCTACTTAGCCATTGAAAAGTAGAGAAAGTTTCTACTTAACCTTCAAAAGTAATGAGAGAGGGTTCTGTCTTAGCCACATAAGATAAAGGGTAAATGTTTCTATCTTAGCCTTGAAAGATAGAGAGTGTAAAGGTTATATCTTGCCCTTGAGAGGTAGACAATTCAAGTTAGTGAATTATAAAAATCTGAGGCAAGTGAGATTACAGTAGAGGACATAAGCAATTAAGGCTAAACCTCTTTAAATTATTAAGTTTGCTTCTCCTTCCCTTGTTTTTAATTGTTTATTTCTATTCATTAACTTGTACTTTATAGTCTATGGTTTAGATTTCTTAATTTTATTTATCAAAGTTTTAATTTACCAAAGTTTTGAGAAATCAATTCACCCCCTCTTGATTTCATTCACCGCTAAAAGATCTAATATGGACTAAATTGAAGAAATCATAACTTTGAAAACAATATTATAAAAAAATCAACTTTATCTAATTCACCTTGGAAGCTTTCATGTGAGACACTGGGGACTTTTTATAGGACACTCATAGACTTGTTCACATACTAAACATGACTTCTGGAATCAATTTTGAGGAATTCAAATGCCTCGAAATAGTGGACACCAAACCTAGAAAGAACTGAAACAGGGGACAGATTTGACCTTTCAAGTTTTCCAAATTTATTTTGGATTATTCTTATCACATAAAATCACCAAATCAGATTCTATGAATGCTGACCCATTATAATTCAACCTAATAATATCAAAAATGCTAGAAAATCATTTTGGTTGTCATGTAAATTTTTTTAATACACTACTACATCACAGCATGTTTGACCAACGTGACTTTCGGATTTTCTTCATGGTCCATCTAGAATACCCACCATACGAGCCATACATGATTGCAAAGCTTATTCATTCTACTTTTATCTAAAAATATGAGAAAGATACATAAAAATTGTTTTCCTTATAAAAATCTATTCATATTACTGATCAGGCACTGAAACAAAGCCATACGAATAGCTCATTTTTTTGAAAATTTTTTTGTATTCATCCAAGCTCAAAATCAAATGTTTTCAAAAGCCTATGGAATAGCCCAATATATGGATTATGGAAAAACACAATAAAAAATTCCTAAGTTCTATAACCATTTAAAATATAACTTTTTTATGAAACTACTGTGCTGGACTATAATAGTAACTTTGACATGTGATCACGAAGCATTTTGTCAAATTTTAAAAAATGTTTCCAGACGTTCAAACATCCAACAGTGAGA
>JBBYHL010299224.1:9765-24111 GCA_038381835.1 Adansonia madagascariensis
ATTCTTTAAAATTAATGTATACCAATCAATATTAATACAGAATCAACTATAATAATTTGGCCTCAAAAGAACTGCCTGGAAAAGAGTACGAGAGAGCTTTTTTGGAGTTGTGTCAAAGCACCAAGAGATGCAAAAACTTCCCAAACTTTATCATGGCCAAAATTCTAAATTAAAAAGAAAACGAATTTGCCTTACGGAGATCCATTTAATCTTTTAGAACTGTGATTAGATACCTATGAAGCTTTTATTAGTCCAAATTGTTCACCTAAAGCTATCGATAGTAAATTGATAATATGGCCAATAAACTTTTCCGAATACGCAAAGCACTTTTCCAAAACTAAGCAAAAGCATATTCCCAATTTGTTGTTATTGTTTTGGAGTTTAACCCAAAAGAAAACCCACTAAAGTTCACACGGTGGAGGAGAGCAATTGATATTTTTTTTGGTACACTAAAGAACCGTAATTTGCGTTTACACTGTCTCAAAATTTTGCATTAGTCAATAATCAGGAAACTTTTATTTCTTTCGCTTTCACTTTCAATTTCACTCATAGGATCTTTCCTATCTGTTTATATACTGCAATTTGACAAATACAAAAAAAAAAAAAAATTATTGATATTATATTTTAAATTTTAAATTTATTTAACATTATTTATTAATAGTATTTAAATAATTAATTTATTTATTATTTATTATGTCTTAAATTTTTTATATAAAAAATTATTAATGTTATATTTTAAAATTTAAATTTATTTATTAATAATTTTTAAAAATAATTTTACGAAACAATTATGTTTAATTTTAAAGTTTTATGTATTTCTTTAATATAAAAGGGTGCTAGGAAAAGGGCAGCCAGGCTGAAGTGAAATAAGGGCAATCCAGTTAGAGCCTAGAGGCTACTTAGCTAGAGCCTAGGGCCCTCCAAATTGCATGACTTTTCAAATTCTTTCAAGGTCTTTGATGTGACCTGCTATAAATTGGACCCCCAAAGCATTTTACAAGATAAAAAACAAGATTTTGATAGAATTTAAAAGAGTGAGATATAAAATTAATTATTAAAAAATAATATTAAAAAAATAATTTAATAAAAAAAATGATAGTTATAAAAATTATTAATAAAAAAATTATAATTATAATTTTATTTTTTATTATTATTTTCTTTGCATAATAGTATTTAAAAATGATAAAATATTAAAAAATATTTTTATTAAATGCTAATTTACTATTTAAAAATAAAAAAATTTTATATTATATAGAATATATTACATATTAAAATACTATTTAAAAAATAAAAAATAAAAATATTTTAGGTTTAAATTTCAAGTTAATTTTTAAAGAATTAAAATAATATTTATTATACATAATATTAATTATATATAAATTATATATATGTGTGGTGTAGGGGTCGGCTCCCCTCTACCCCCTCAGATATATAAAATATATTATATATATAAATATTATATGTAATATATAGTATGTATTATATAATAATATATAAAATATTTTAAATTTTTATTATTTTTATATAGTAATTTAAGATTTAATTTAAAATATATTTATTTTTATTATTAGTAATTCGAGATTTAATATAGTTCGAAATTATTTTATAATTCAGGATTTAATAGATATTTTATTTTATTAGTTTAAGATTTAATATAAGATATTTTTAATCTTTTATTATCTTTAAATATTATTTTTTATATATATAATTTATATATTATAATTTATTTAATCTATGTATAATTTATAAATTTTGGTGGGGGTTGGTTCCCTATCAAAGGAACCACTGAATTGCTGTCAGAAAAAATGAGCCACAAGATAAAATGAAATGAGAGTGAGAAAATAATTTCTATCTTTTTATTAATAATTATAATAATTTTTTTAAATTATTATTTTTTTATTTTTATCTTTTTTAATAATTATTATTATGTTTTATTTTTTAAATTCTCCCAACTTTGGGTGGTTGAGCCTCTTAAATTCCCCCCCACAAGAAATTTTACAATGACTTTGAAATTATCAATTTTAACATTAATTCCGTCATCGAGTCACAATCATTGTGATCATCAAATCCATGGACTGTATCCATTACAATCACTCTTGCATTTTTTACAATCACTCTTGCATTAAAATTATGCCACAAATTTGTCTAATTGATGAAGACATAAAAGGATGTTTACAGATTTCTGAAGAACTAACTCGAATTTGAATGGCATTATGCGAAAATTTGGAGCTGAAATACTTTCTCATGCAAATGAGTGTAACATATGATCTTCTATTGTCCATTTCAGTCAAGATAGATTTCCAACATCTAGAGAACGAAAATTCCGTTGCTTAATCGAGTAAAAGTTTGATTCGAAAAAAACAACATAAATTGAAAGTGTATGCAAATTTGTAACTTTATCTGGACCTATACAACTTCTCCAATTCATTGGTTTTGCAATTCTTGAACTGGATTTCATCCATTAATAGATCCAACTTTGCATAAATCTCTCTACTTTCTGGATGGTCCTTGCACTTGCCACTTGCCGCAATACAATGGAACCTTATTATCAATTTCTATCCAGTTACAACCTGGTACTTACCTTCAAGAGCATGCATGTTTGAGACAAAGTATGTATAAGCCAGCTTCTTCTGGCAATAATTTGAGCAATTTTTTTTGCAGCTAACATGCCAAAATCAAAATCTCCTTGCAACTTACTGACATTGACCAACGTCCTCCTTAGTAGAGGTGAATCTGGAACAGGGTTGTTATTAATAAAATCCATAGCTTTTGGCAAATGCCCTGCCCTCCCTAAAAGATCAACCATACAAGCAAAATGTTCAATTACTGGGCTGATCCCATAATTTGATTCTATTTCATTGAATAAGAATAACCCATATTCCATAATCCAGCGCCAAAATAGTAATCTCATCAGGTGCAATTTCTTTTTTTTCATCCCTTGAAACAGAATTAGTGCTTTTTGTCTTAACCGCGAATGGAATATGCAGAAACCATGGCATTCCAAGAAACCGAATCATGAGCATTCATACCATTACTAACATTTGACAAGCATCTCCGATTCTACCACATTAGCTTATATTGGTGATCAAAGCATTACTCACCGTTAAATCAGCTTCAAATACCGTTTTGATGGTGTAAGAATGAAGACTTTTCCCTTTTACTAAACAAGCCTGATTGGCCGATAAACTAACAAGCCATGAGAAAGTGACCAAATCTGGCCTCAGACACCTAATCTCAGCTAATGAAACAAAACCATGACACTTTCATCTTCATCATCATTATCATCTCTCTATTGTTTTCCATGAACCCAACAATAATCGCAGTAAAAAAAACCAATGTTTTACTAGAGAAACCATCAAAAAACTATTCTTGCAGCCTTTAGGTTCTCACATTAGGTATTAGACCTGCCAATTGGGTGGGTTGAGTTAGTTGGTTTTAGATCAGGTTAATTCAGGTTAGGTTATTTTGCGTTTTAAAATTATCGGGTCATTTTCAAGTTAGGGTCACTTTGATATAGGGTCACTTCGGATTTGGGTCACTTCAGGTTTAGATTATTTTGGGTTTGGGCTATTTCAGGTTCAGGTTATTTTGGTTCTACATCATTTTAGGTTTGGGTTAATCAGGTTTAACACTCAGGTTGATTGGTTTTGAGTTAATTAGGTTAAACACCCATGCTTATCGACTTTGTTCATTTTGGGTTAAGGCTATTTCAGGTTAATTGTTCAAGTTAATTTGGGTTCAGCTCATTTCGGGTTTGGGCCATTTCAGGTTTAGGTCATTTTGGGTTCAGATCATTCTAGATTCGAATTATTCCAGGTTCGGGTCATTTTTGGGTTCGAGTTGGTCAATTTTTGGTTGTTGACTTTTTAAGGAAAAATCAGATTAGGTCAAGTTTGGGTTCGGGTGGATTGGTCAAATGTTTCAAGTTCAGGTCAGAATTGATAAACCTATTAAGAATGCATATATCTATTAATGCAGAGTACAATATTGGCATCACGTAGATAACCAACCTAAATCATAAATCCATGCAGTTAATCTCCCAAATCCAAGCTTTTGTACTCTAAGCAGCCATCAAGTATACTTACTACACAATCCTTAATCTGAAAGGAAATCTCAAACTCATGCATATCGATATAGGCATAAAAATTTAATCAAAACTAAACTTACGCAGCAAAATTAAACAAAGAAACACTTAGATTTTCCTCAAGATCTTTAGAAAGAGATGTACATGTTATTGGACTGCAATTTAAAATCATAGATAAGTTAGAAGTCATACCTGCTTAGAGACTCTAACTCTAAATGTCTCGACCCCTGCGACAACGCCAAAAGCAATCAAAGTATCCCGCCTCTAACAGTGACCCAACAGATGCCTATTAGAGCCTTCATGAGGTTCAATGGTTTTCCAGTACTAGCTGAAGACTTTTTAAGCCTTAACCAAAAGATATACAGCCAACAAGTTTAGATCTAAAGTGATTTAGGAAGAATTCCTATGCTTGTTACACTAAAGAGGAGAAAAAATAGCCTTTTTAGGAAATAGTTGTTTTTGCAGAAGCAGAAACCAAATCCAGAAATCCCAATTTTTTATTCCGATTGATACCTTTAGGATAAAAACTGATTTTCCATCTTTTATTATGATCAAAAACATTTTTTGATCACCTAGGATGCAAATCTACACAATTAAGCATAGGGAAGCAGGGAATTCAGGATTTAACTAATTTCACAACTTTTGTGAAAAATTAATCTCTCAATGCTAGAAAAGTATTTTTCTAATTTCGTTATGTTACGAACAATTCAAGAACACTTAGAAAATCTATGGAAACATAAATATAGCTTAGAGAAGCATAGATATTGCGCCAAACCTCTTAGGGAAGTCTAAGGTTGGTGCTTACGGTTTTTTCTACTTCTAATCAGATAAAAACCTTAATAATGTATTTATGTACACCTTGAGCCAGGTTAGGCATGGCTATTGGGTCAACTAAGCCTAATACTAACATTCCTACAAGGTGGCCCCACTTTAGAGTGCTTTTTAAAGTCCAGTTAAAACTATTTTAATTAATTTGTCTAAAATTAGGCCTTAATATTAACTTATTAATATTTTAGCCCAATAGTAGACGAAAGATAGCTATTCCGTGCACCTAGCCCATTAGCAAGCCCAATTTAAAGTAGTTCATAACTAAACTCTCTTGACTTGATAATTAAGGCTTTTGGCCCAACTCTTAAATTTACAAATTAGATAATTTAATTCATAACTAAATTTTCTAACCCAAGTAAAACAATTTTACTTCATGTAAATGATATTAAATAATTAATTATATAATTATCAAATAATTATTTAATTTTCCAAATATAATGCAAGTTTGTCTTAGTAGAAGGATGAACTTTTATTTTGAGAAAAATGGTGGAAAGAAAGCTTTTCCTACCAAACCAAAGCATCAATATCATGTATCCCAATGAGGAGAACATGATTATAGTGCACAATCACAAAAAGAATAAAAATTATTACAAGAATCCAAGTTTGCTTCATTTTATGGGCAAACTTTGATTAAAAGGAAAATGGAAAAAAGAAAAGCTTTTCTTGCCAATCTGAAGTATTAATATGGTGTATCCTAATAGGGAGAACATGATTATAGTGCTTAATCAGAAAAAGAATGGAGATTAGTACGAGAATTCAAGTTTATCTTATTTGATGGATGAACTTTGATTATAAGGAAAATGGTGGAAAGAAAAGCTTTTCTTGCTAATCCAATGCATCGATATCGTGTATCCCAATGAGTAGAACATGGTTGTAGTGCCCAATTACAAAAAAATGGAGATTATTACAAGAATCTAGGTATGTCTCATTTGACAGATAAACTTTGATTATAAGGAAAATAGTAGAAAGAAAAGCTTTTCTTGCCAAACCAAAGCATTAACACCGTGTATCCCAATGAGGAGAATATCACTGTAGTGCCTAATCCCAAAAAGAAAAGAGATTATAACAAGAATCCAAGTTTGTCTCATTTGACAGATGAACTTTGATTATAAGAAAAATGGTGGAAAGAAAAGCTTTTCCTGTCAAACCAAAGCATCAATATCATGTATTCCAATGAGGGGAATAGGATTGTAGCACCAAATCACAAAAAAATAGAGATTGTTATGAGTATTGAAGTTTATCTCATTTGACAGATGAACATAGATTATAAAGAAAATGGTGGAAAGAAAAGCTTTTCTTGTTAAACCAAAGCATCAATATCGTCAATCTCAATAAGGAGAACATGGTTGTAGTGCCCAATTACAAAAAGAATGGAGATTATTACAAGAATCCAAGTTTGTCTTATTTGAAAAATAAACTTTGATTATAAGGAAAGTGTAAAAAAAAAAGCTTTTCTTGCTACACCAAAGCATAAACATCGTGTATCCGAATGAGAAGAACATGGCTTTAGTGCCCAATCACAAAAAGAATGAGGATTATAAAGAGAATTCAAGTTTATCTCATTTGATGGATAAACTTTGATTATGTGTTGACAAAGCTTCGATGGTGATATTTGAAGCATCCATAAAAGTTTACAAAGTTCTTTTAGGAAACTTCGTCCAATTAAGTAAAAGGATCGACAAAGTTTATCTTAAAACCGAATCCTTTGTGACCACTGGTAAGGTCTACAGGAGGAATAGGTTCCTTTGTGACCACTGATAAGGTGTATAGGAGGATATGTTCATTTATGTTATAACCAAATCCTTTGTGGTCACCGGTAAGGTGTACAGGAGGAATAGGTTCATTTATGTTAGAACCAAATCCTTTGTGGTCACCGATAAGGTGTACAGGAGGAATATGTTTATTTATGCTAAAACCAAATCCTTTGTGATCACCGGTAAAGTGTACAGGCAAAACATGTTCATTTATGCTAAAACCAAATCCTTTGTGATCACCGTTAAGGTGTACAGGAGGAATAGGTTCACTTGTGTTAGAACCAAGTCCTTTGTCATCATCGGTAAAAGAGAACAATTTCACTTGTGTTAAAACCAAATCCTTTGTGATCACCAGTAAGGTATACAAGAGGAATATGTTCATTTGTGTTAGAACCAAATCCTTTGTGATCACCGATAAGGTGTACAGGAGGAATAGGTTCATTTCTGTTAGAACCAAATCCTTTGTGATCACTGGTAAGGTGTACAGGAAGAATAGGTTCATTTATGCTAAAACCAAATCCTTTGTGATCACGGTAAGGTGTACAGGCAGAACAGGTTCATTTATGCTAAAACAAATCCTTTGTGATCACCGGTAAGGTGTATAGGAGGAATAGGTTCACTTGTGTTAGAACTAAGTCCTTTGTCATCATCGGTAAAAGAGAATAGGTTCACTTGTGTTAAGACCAAATCCTTTATGATCACCAGTAAGGTATACAGGAGGAATATGTTCATTTGTGTTAGAACCAAATCCTTTGTGATCATCGGTAAGGTGTACAGGAGGAATAGGTTCATTTCTATTAGAACCAAATCCTTTGTGATCACTGGTAAGGTGTACAGGAGGAATAGGTTCATCTCTACTAGAACTATATCCTTTCTGATCATCGGTAAGGTGTACAAGAGGAATAGGTCCATTTATGCTAGAACCAAATCTTTTGTGATCACCGGCAAAGTGTACAGGAGGAATAGGTTCATTTCAATTAGAACCAAATCCTTTGTGATCATCAGTAAGGTGTACAAGAGGAATAGGTTCATTTCTGTTAGAACCAAATCCTTTGTGATCACCAGTATGGTTTACAGGAGGAATAAGTTCATTTGTGTTAGAACCAAATCCTATATGATCACAGGTATGTTATACAAGAGGAATATCTTTTGTGATCATCGGTAAAGTGTACATGAGGAATAGGTTCATTTCTGTTAGAACCAAATCTTTTGTGATCATCGGTAAAGTGTATAGAAGGAATAAGTTTATTTATGTTAAAACCAAATCCTTTATGATCACCGGTATGGTGTATAGGAGGAATAAGTTCATTTATGTTAAAACCAAATCCTTTATGATCACCGGTATAGTGTATAAAAGGAATAGGTTCATTTATGCTAAAACCAAATCCTTTGTGATCACCAGTAAGGTGTATAGGAGGAATAGGTTCATTTGCGCTAGAACCAAATCCTTTATGATCACCGGTAAGGTTTATAGGAGGAATAGATCCATTTATGCTAGAATTAAATCCTTCGTGATCATCGGTAAGGTGTATAAGAGGATTAGGTTCATTTCTGCTAGAACTAAATCCTTCGTGATCACTGATGAGGTGTATAAGAGGAATAGGTTCATTTATGCTAGAACCAAATCCTTTATGATCATCTCTACAAGAGGAATAGGTTCATTTCTGTTAGAACTGGAATCCTATGGTTCATTTCTGTTAGAACTTGAATATTTTCTGATCACCAGGATGCTTCTATGCCCAAGGTGTATAGGAGAAATAGGTTTATAGAAAGCTTCAACGGTGATATTCGAAGTATTCTGAAATTTTTATATAGAAAAGTGTTTACAAAGCTTCGATAGTGATATTCGAAGCATTTAGAAGTTTTCTGCAAAAAATGTTTTCAAAGCTTCAATGGCAATATTCGAAGCATCTATAAAAGTTTTCAAAACTCTTTAGGACAACTTCATTAATTAAGCAAAAAGATCAGCGAAGGTTATGTTAGAATTGAATCCTTTATGATCAATGAGATGCTTCTACGCCAAAGGTGTATAGAAGGAATAGGTTTATTTGTTATTGATTAGCTTCACTTGGTTAGAAACCAATGAAGCATGATGCCCAACTTCATCTAGTTAAGCAGAAGGATCGATGGAGTTTTCATATTTTTTTTAGTTGATATATATATTTGTGTGCCAAAAAAAAACTTTTTTAGAAAAATTTTATAAGGCCTACACAAAATTCTGTCTACTTGGTTTTTGCCATATTCTTGATTCTCAGCCACGGCCAAAGAAGGGTAGTTCTAGACACCTAATTTTGTTCGAGCCCCCTTCCCTGCTAGTCTAAAAGTATCCAAAATACAAAATTAGGCACTTTTCCTAGTGGAGGTAAATTTTCTTTAGGGGAATGTGCATTTTCTAGACCTATTTAACTATGTTTAAATGACTACGAGTGCCTATGATAAATTTGCACTATTTCAAAGGTTGCAGAGAACAAATCTCATACAAAAAAACAAATTTCAAGGTAAATAATTAACTTTTAACTTTATACTTATGAAATTTTGAAATTTATTTTTGTAAATGATATCACAGTTAAAGTTTCTAATTTTATAATTTTTTTAAGATTTTTCATAAAATTTGGAAAATTGATTGTTGCATATTTTTACTGATACTAATGTAGTATTTATGCCGATATGCACTTTGAAAAATCAAAATTATTCAAGGAAAATTCATATTCGCATTTTATACCACAAGGTGTCAAGTTGTCCATTTTAGTAATTAATTTTGAATTTTTCCAATACTACGAGTATCATACTAATGAAATTTTCCCTGTTAAATTATTTCGAATTTTGGATTTTCATCTTGACCATTTTGTAAATTAATATTTTCAATAATATGCTATATTTAATTCATTTTATATAAGTTTAGTCTATTTTTTGAAAGTTTCTCGGTTTTAAAATATGACCTTTTCTTTATCTATAAAATTTTTGGTGAAATTTTCTCGAGTTTTTAACTTCAAAATTCTTTAAATATTTTCATTTAATCACCATTAAATCAGTTTTTCAAAATTCATTTTATTCTATAAGTTTTGCATTTTCATTCAAAATTTTTTTGTTTGCAAAATATAAAGTTTTATACTACGTAATTTTTTGGGGATTTTTTTAATTTATAATTTTTAAAATTCTTTAAATATTATTTTTTTAATTCATACTAAATCAGTTTTTCAAAATTCATTTTATTTTATGAGTTTTGTATTTTCTTTCAGATTTTTCTATTCTGTAAATTTTTCAAAAATTTTTTTCTAAGTTTATAATTTTCAAAATTCTTCAAATATTATTGTTTAAATCATATTAAATCTTTTTCGAAAAACTCTATTTATTTATGAGTTTTGTATTTTTCACATATAACATTTTTTTTATTGGTAAGGGTTTTTCTCATAAAATTTTATGAGTTTTTTATTTTTAATGTTTTTCTGTAAATTAAAAATTTTTTCATTATTAGATTAAATTAAACTGATCATATAAAATTTTATTTCAAATACATAATTTTTAATTTTTATAGTTTGATCTTTCTAACTAATTTTTACGATACAATTATACAAATTATATAAATATATTTAAAAATTCTTAAGACTTTGATGATGTCATGCATGATATCACTCACTAAAAGACAAGTATAATTAATTTAAATCAAATCAATCTAAAAAATCAAGAAAAAAGTAAAATAAAATAATAATAAATAAAAAACCAAAAAAAAATAAATCCTAGAAAAATCTAGGATTTAGCCAAGGGCTTTTTCTTTGGCCCTTGGCTGACTTCATCCCATATAAAATAGGGATCGCTTTCTTTATTTGGAAGCCTTTAGGTTTTAGGGATAAAAACCAAAGATAAAACTTTAGGATACATTAATTCTAAAGCTTTTCTAAGGTAAATTTGTTGTAAAATTCTTAATTCTTGCTTATTTGTTATTTGAATCTTCCTTTTAATGAGCCAAATGAATACTTGTACTCCTGAAATTTGATTCATGTTAAAAGGCCAAGTATGATGACTATGACTAAATTTTTTATTTTGATTGATTTTGTTATTTTTTTAGAAATGGTTTGATATTCTTTGAGATTATTTCTGTTTGTTGATATAGATATATATATATTGTTTTTTTTCATGAATACATGTTTATATAATTTTTCTTAATATTTTCATGTTGTTTTATATTGATTTATTCATTATTTTTATGTTTTTATGCCTATTCATGCTTAGTAAAAATTCTAACATGCATATATATTGATATTTAAGAAAATGTGATGAAAAAAATTATCTTTTGCTAAAATATCATGCTGGCAGAATCTTGTAAGTGCTGATTTTATGGCGTTTTGACTTTATTTTGCTTATTTTGTAACTATAAAAAATATAAGGACTATATTGTAAATTGTAAAACTTTTTAATGGCCAAGCTTGGCCAATTGCTTGGAGGCATCTTTAGAAATGTTTTTATGGGTAGCTTAACATATTTGAATATGTTTTATGCATTTTATACCATTCTACAACCATCTTGTAATTTTGGAAAGTTTAGGGACTAATTTGCAAAATGTAAAAAAATTATTTTGTGGCCATAGTTGTTTGGCCAATTCATTTGCATGATTTTTGGTGTGGTTTTTGTGATTTTCCATGATATGTTTTGTGTTAATTTATGATTTTTTATTATGTAAGGACTAAATTGTAAAAATAAAAAAATTTGTTTCAAAGCCATCCATACTTGTTCGATTACTTCTGAATACTTGTGAAAGTGTGTTCATTATTATTTTGGTGTGTATGAATATGTTTTATGCATTTTCCAGCATTTTGTGGTTATGTTGTAAGTTTAGAAAGTTCAAGGGCTTAAATTGCAAATTTTTGTTCTAAGGCCATAGGTACTTAGCCGAATTTATTATATGATTTTTGGTATGATTTTCATGATTTTTTGTGATCAATTTTGTGTTTAATTATGGTTTTATCTTGTATATGGACTAAATTGCAAATTAAGAAAATATTAGGGATCATTTAGAAAACTTTGCATTTTAGGTCTAATACGGTATTTTTGACATTTTAAAAGTGTTTATAAAATGTCTATGGTCTTCCATAGGGTATAGAAATTATTAAAACCTTTCGTATTCTCTTGGTTTTTCGTTAGGGTACAAAACGTAATTTTGAAAAGTTTAGAAACCTATTAGCAATTTTTGTATTTTAGGTCTATCTTAATATTTAAGTTACCCACGGAGGATGTAATTGTCATTTCATATCATTTTCAAGTCCTCTAGGTTACCGGAATACTTATAGGTCGAAGGTAAACTTTAGCGGTATTTTAGTAATTTTTCTAAAATCGAGTCCTATGTAATCACCAAGCTACTTATAGGTCAAAGGTGTACAGTATGAATATGTTCATTTGTTCGTGATGCCATCCAACCCTTTAGGTACCGGGACACTTATAAATCGAAGGTAAACTTTAAGGGTATTTTGGTAATTTTTCTTAAATAGAGTCTTAGATGGTAATTGGGGATGCTTTTATGCTAAAGGTGCGTATTTAGGATAGGCTCATCATTTTATCATCATTTTCAAGTTCTTAGGATAATCGAGATATTTTTATATCAAAGGTATACTCTAGGGATATTTTCATAATTTTGCATTAAAACTAAGTCATATGTGATTATTGGGATACTTTTATGTTGAAAGTACACATTAAGGTTAGGTTCATCATTTTAAACCATTTTCAAGTCTTAGATTATTTTGTAAATATTTCAAGAAAATCAGATTTTCTTTTTTTATAAATTAAGGTAATGTCTCCGATGTTAAAATAATACGTGAAATTCCTAACAAAATATGTGAGGGGTTCTACAATTTGTTTTAATAACAAGATATCCTTTTAAAAATAAAAATCAAGATTTTTCAATTTTTCAAAAAGTAAAAACTTTCGTATTCCACTAGCTCTCCAGCGGGGTACGAAAGAGAATGATAAAAACTTTTTTGTCCTCTTGGTTATCCGGGAGCATAATATTGATATTTTAATTTTAAAAAATATTAAAAACTCGATTTTCCTATCCAAAATAATAAACTCGCTTCATGAAATTTAAATTTTGAGATATGGGAATTATAACTAAATATTGAATATTGAAATTGAATAAAAATCAAAATTTATGTTAACACATGATTAATAAAGTAACAATTGTTGGGCATCATGAGAAAGTCGATCTTTATTTGTGATTGTCATCGACTCTCAAACCATTTCATGTGATCTCTAGTATGAGCGTAGACCTCAAAGTTGGTTTTTATGGGTCTTGTAATTCTTAAAATACAAACTTCGGCACATGTCAAATCTCACATAGCCAAAATAAGATTGATAGCGACTCCAAATAAATGGTCATTTCATAATAACTGTTTAGAGTTAAGTCGAGTGAGTGATTCATCTTGACAACTCCATCCCCATTGCAAAAAGTAAATAATAATATTAATAATGATATAGGCCCCAAATGAAAGAAAAATAATGATACATATATATAGGAATAAGGGGTATATTTGTCATTTTAAGTCGAGTTGATCAGGATTCGTATCCTAACTATGTTACAACATTATTAAGAATGATTATTGTCAACTTCTAACGAGAACAAAAAATATTATTTACATTGAAATCTTTGATAACTTACTCATTAGTTATGTTTATTTGATCATTTTAGTTTAAGTCATGCTTTATGGTTTTCCTTTCATTTTTAATTCTCTCTTTCTCACTATATTATTCATTCTTTCTCAACCATGACCATCATTGTTCTCACTTCTACATTAACTTCAATTTTGTCTTTATTATTTGTTCTTCCGACTTCTTTATAATTACATGAACAACATACTACTATTATAGTTTCTCAGATATGATAATAACATAGTCAATTGTTTAAACATAGAATAGTTCTTATTCAAAAGATTTACATGATTGTAAACATGTTGTCATAACTTTTATCACCATTAGTTTTCTTTATTTACTTTTATTGCTTATTCATGTAGGCATGATGGCTTACCAACTTTTGAGCCAGCTTCGTCAACTTGAACTATCACAGAAAATTAGAGTTCAAATTGTCAAGATATGAGATTTGATACTACCAGGCTGAGAAAAAAAGTTCATAGGTGTTGCATTATTAGTTGTTGATGAAAAGGTTAATTTTCCTTAATTGTTCCTTTGCATATGATCTACTTTGCTAACATTATACAAGAAAACATTACATTATTTTTTAAACATATCTTTTGATTCTATTATGTAGGGAGATGCTATGCAAGAAGATATCAAGAAAAATAATGAACACCTCTTAAGACCAACATTCAAAGAAAGATCTTTATCTAAAATTTTTGATTTTTTTCATTGGAAAGAGGGGAAAAAAAGGTCCTTTAATGGTGTGTTAGTTCAATTTGTTCTCAGTATAACTCGGTTAACAAGGTTATCAAACTACTGATCTTACAAAGCCATTTCCTCTTCATTACTTTAAATTGCAACAATTCTCATTGCTCTTACAGCGTGATAGTGACAACACTATTTGACAGGTTCCCTTTTTTCCCCTTGATAATTTGTTGTATTCATATTCAGTTGACAAAGCATTACTAATCTACTACTCATGTGATGGAGATCTACTTGCACAAATGCCTATTTCCAACCATTCTTATGATCCTTTGCAAGGAATTAGAGGTCCAATGA
>JBBYHL010299441.1:0-24098 GCA_038381835.1 Adansonia madagascariensis
CATTTTTCGGGTCTATTATGTTTGTCCAAACCCTCTCAAATTTTAGGCGAACTTTCAGGCTCGGATGGGTAGCCCAACCCTTGAGCAGGTCTACCTGTTAGTGGCAATGAGGTGTATTCGTTATCTATCTAACATTGATAAAGTTTAACTTCAAAGGAGAAAGCATATCAGCTAAAGAATCAACGTAATTAAGACAAAGACCAGATTAAAGCAAAAGCAAAAGCATGCAATGGGAATGGGAAGTCGATTGATTAATTAAGACCAAAGAAATGTAAATGGCCATATAACTGTCAAAAAGTGTGAAAAAAAAATAAAGCTTAAAAAGCAAAAGGGTATCCGATTATTGACGTAATAAAATAATAAAAGTAACTGCTGAGAAGACTAACCGTGTTTTAAGGCATGAAAATCATGAAGAAAGTTCACTTTACAAAAGACTATCCTTTCTCGACCTTCTTTCCTCTTTGTTTTATTAAAGAAAAATAAATGATAAAATCTTATATATATTTTAGATAATTATCTCATACATCGATAATTAAGAAAACTTCACAAATAGTATATTTAAAATAAAAATATACTGTCATAAAATTTTCCTCCCTCCGGTATTTTAATTTGTAAAGAAAGTTTCAACAGTGGTAAAACCATGTCAACTAGATTCAGAGGAGTTAAGGAAATTATTAGGAACATTGAATTTTTCAATTTTTGGGGTGATATGAAACAGTAAAATAGGTTTAATATGAGTGTATTCAAATATTTTTTTATGTATTTATAAAATCATAACTCTTATAATGTCTAAGTATGCACTTTAAAAAAAATGAAATGTTCAAGTAGACATAAATTCTCTGCTCTTTTAGGGCTAAAACTAAAAAATTCTTGCTCCTGTAGTTCAATTCTAACAATGAACTATAGTAAAAAAAGAATATATTCATATTCATAAATCAAAACGTTCAAAAAGGAATGGACTTCATTAATCATCACTTTAGACTACTTTTTAACGTTAGCATAAGATCAAACTGTTTTTCGTCGTCTGCTAAGTTGGCAATAAATATAAACAAACACTAGCGTTTCTTTTAAAGGAATTAATTTTAATTTTATAACGTGTTTCTAGGAAATTTTATGTGGGATATGGTTGACGAAGACATCCTTTTACTTTTTTGTTTTTTTTCCCAATTTGAATTGAGTGGTTGACGAAGATAATTTCCTGTCAATATATTGCGCTCAAATACTATTATCTAGTCCCATAAATAATTTTTAGGTTGGCCTTTTTTTTTTAATTGAATTGTTTTGAATTTAATCATTAAGATTTTAAATATTTTATCAAATTAAAATTTTATAAAATATATTTAAAAATCTCTTCATTTAAGAGTTTAAAGTGAGCAGAATCTTGAAGTTACTGGAATGGCGTTATTCCAGTATGCCACATAATCTGTGGTTAGTTTTAGCTTGTTTGGACATTTCTATATCTAGCAAACAATTAGTTAAAGTGGTATCTTTCCACAGTGGTTTAGGCAAATTGCCACAGCTGCAAATTCCTATCCTGCGATCCAATAGTGAAATCTTCCTTTCCCCAGATTGCAACTAATTGATAGATCACTGCCAACGAAATTCTTCCTAAACTTGAAAGCTATGAAAGATTAGTCCAATGAGGAATTTTATGAACCCTCGTTTGTTGGTCAAGATAATGATAGAGATTATGTCCAGACTCGGTATTCTGCAAACATAGTAACAACAAAAAAGTTTAGAGATTGAGTTGTTTAACACGTTAACCACATTTGTGGGAATAGATTTTTCATACAATCTATGCTGTATATGGACACATAACAGAAGATATAGGAAAACTTCACTCAATTCAAGGGGTCAACCTCACTCACTACAAATTAAATAGATTTTTTACTTTTATACTTTTTTCCGGCCATTGATTAACATTTATTCAATGATTAATTACAAAGTTAACTCATTATTAGTTGTTCCGTTATTTTTAACTACTTTTCAACCGTTATATAAATACCAATCAATGACCAGAAAATAGTGTAAAATTATATACCAATGTAAGTGGATCCTTTCTTATAATAATAATAATAGAGAATGGATTCACTTATGGTAAAACTTTTTAGTTTTATACTTTTTTATATCCATTGATTGACAATTATCTAACGGTTAATTTTAAAGTTAACCCATTATTAATTTTTCACTTATTTTCAGCTTTATTTCAACCATTGAATAAATACTAATCAATAGCTAAAATAAAAGTGTAAAATTAAAAAGTTTTACACTAATATAAATAGATTTTTTCTCATAATAATTTGTATATAAAAGTACCAACCAAAAAAACTCAAATTGTGAACGTATATTTACCCTTAAAAATTTATCTTATTAATTATTATGTCCCTAACTAATTAATTTATGATTTTTTATTAAAATTAAAATATTGAGCAATTTTATGTATTTCCTTATTAACCTAGAGTTTCTTATTGATGTTGACTCTTCGTAATTGATATATATTTTTATTAATATTAACTAATTTTTATTAAATTAAAATATTGACTAATCTTTTTTTTTTATTAATCTTGAAGTATTTATCAATGTAAATTTTTCTTAATTAATAAACATTTTATTACTAACTGCTTTTTAATCTAAGTTTTCATTTTTTTACTAAATTAAAATATTAACTAATCTTATTTATTATTTTCTTACTAATTTTGAAGTCATTATTAATCTAAATTTTCCTTAATTGATTTTTTATTAATATTAGCTATTTTTAATCTAAATTTTTTATTAATTATTTTCTTATAGTGTTAAGATATTGAAAATAGTTATTTTACTTTTTAATTAATGTTGATATCTTTATTAAACTTTCTAATTGATAATTTTTTTTATTAAGTCAAATAGTAAACAATTTTTATTTTTAAAAATGAATATTACTAAAATATTGCTAATACAAATGAGATTAAAATAATATTAATACAAATGGGATTGCAATTTAATAATTTTGGTTCATTGAAGAAGAAAAAAACAAAATAAAGATAAAAAAATGAAAACATCCTTCATTTTGGATAAATTGTTTAATTATTTATTTGTTAAATAATTAGATGGTTGCAAGAGTTGAAGATGTATAATGTTGTAGTCTTTTTACAACACAGAACATTACATCGTAGTCAAATTAAATTTATAATTTAAATCTATCATTTTATCAAATGATTGTTGTTAACACATTTTAAATTATTTAACTATATGATAAATATTTGAAATTTTATTTATTATTAAATTATGTAAGAATTTGAATAACTAATTTTATGTTCAATTATATGTATAGTGACTGTATATAAAAAAGTTCTTAATTAAGTGATGATATTCATGAAATAATCATTTGCACAAATAATTAGTTTTGAAAGTTAGAAAGTGAATCAATTTTGTATTCTTTTATTCTTTTATTAAATTAATATTATCTATAATTTATATTACAAGGGATTAGAAGTGACCCGTAAAGATTTTTAATTTTCATAGAATCAAATCAAATTATAAAATTTTACAAAGAAAGTTAACACGTTAAATAGTTTTTTTTTTTAGTTTTAATATATTACTATTATAATTATATATCAAAAGTATTTTTTTATTTGAAAATTTTTTAGTTAAATGATAATAACTAAGTATAATATTCTACAAAAAATGCTAATAAGCTTCTTTTTTTTTTTTAGTTTCAGTATATGAATAGTACTTATTTTTTAATTGAAACTATTATAATTAAATGACAATGATTAAAAGTATTCATGGATCGAGTCGCAGCTCAAAATTTTTTCATATTCTTAAGTTCAAAGCAGGCCTAGCTCTAAAGCCTTACTTAATTTAATTATTATTTCTCCTTTCAATAAATACATTTATGTGTTAATTTGATATAGGTTGTGTTGAGATTTTGTTATTAAATAAAAAAGTGTTCATCCTTACTTAGAATGAGCTTTTTTAATCTAAAAGTTTGTAATTTAATGATACATAACCTAATCTGATATATTGACAAAATTTCAAAGCTTAATTGTAAATTTTTTTCTATTGAATGAGCTTATATTATTGAATATGTAGCAATGTTACTGAAAAACACGACCAATGTTATTAAAAATTAAATGAACAATACATAAGAAGATCACATTTTTTAGAGCTACTGATTTTGCATACCAGCATCATAAAAATTTATGGAGTTATCTTAAATTTCAATATCTTCATATTTAGTATTTCATAACTTCATGTTATATCATATTCCTAGAAATAATTGACAATGATGTCTGACTTTATTAACAATTTGATGAAAGTTGCATAAAATAATCATGTATGTAAAAGCTATTAATTTTACAATTAAATCATCAAGTTTGATGCTTTTAAATTGAACATCTTATTAAATTTAATACTTTTATTTCATTGGCCAAAAATAACTTGTAATATTACGTTTTATAAACCAAAATTATAATTTTAGAGTGAACTTCAATAATTGATGATTATGCAAAATCATTATGGAAGAAACAAAGTATTCGAACATATATGTATATGAACTCTTACTTTAAATTTCGATCAAGTATGTAAGAACTTTTAATCCTTGAATGGATAGCTTTATTTTTTGAAATTAAATTTTATTAACAAGACACAGAACTAAAAAATAATTTTTTTTTACTAGTAATGTGGTTTTCAATGCTAGCAACTTTGATTAGTAAAAACTGTAAAATCAACAATCAGCAGTAGACAAAGGAAAAAGAAAATGCAAACAATTAGTTGAAAATTCCTTGGCTATATGGTATATATAGGAGTAGCAACAACAACGCTTTGATCAATTAATTGCCTCACAGTAAAGTTTCATTCAATTCCTCATGGAAAACTCTAGGTTCATTCTGGCTTTTATGGTTGTAGTGCTGTTGCCTAATTGTGTGGTTTCCTTCGCTAAGAAATCAACAACGTCCACCAACATCAGCACAGATCGACAGGCTCTTCTTTCTCTGAAAGCTCATCTCATTAGCAACCTCCTAACAACCAACTGGTCAACTGCTACCTCAGTTTGCAGCTGGATTGGCGTGACTTGTGGATCTCGACATCTGAGGGTCACTAGTTTGGATCTCTTTGGCATGAATCTCTCTGGCACCATACCACTTCACTTGGGAAATCTGTCTTTCCTTGCTTGGCTTAACCTTGGAAGCAACAACTTTCATGGCTTATTACCCATCGAGTTGGCTAATTTGCGACGATTGAAATCTCTAAATTTGTCTGAAAACAATTTCAATGGGGAAATCCCTCCATGGTTCAGTTCCTTCAAACAACTTCGAAATTTGTCTTTGCATAGCAACAACTTCGCCGGTGTTATTCCATCTTCCTTGTGGTCTTTGTCAAAGCTAGAGAATCTGCTCTTGTCTAAAAATAATCTGGAAGGTCCAATTCCTGAAGCAATCGGAAATCTCTCTAGCTTGAGAATGTTAAATTTGAGTGATAATCAACTTTCAGGCTCAATACCTTCCTCAATCCTCAACGTATCTTCACTAGAAATAATTTCTCTCAGAAGTAACAGGATTTTGGGATCCATTCCTTCCATCCCGATCAACATGTCTTCCTTGCGGATGATTGATTTTGAGCATAACAGTCTCAATGGTCATTTCCCATCGGATATGTTTGATCGTCTCCCAAAATTACAACGCCTTTATTTGAGTTACAACCAGCTTTCTGGCAGGATTCCAGTGAACTTATTCAAGTGCCAAGATCTGGAACATTTATATTTAGCAGTTAACTATTTTGAGGGTACTGTGCCTAAAGAAATCGGAAACTTGACCAAGCTTAAGCTTTTGGATCTAGGCGACAATCACCTCAAAGGTAAAAGAAAATTTATTATTGGGATGCGTTTTAGCATATTAACTTTGCAGTCTGTCAAACTACAAATAAGTACTACATACATTTTACCAACGTTATCCACATTTATTAATTTTTGAATTTTTGATGTTATATTCAAATTGAGCAAACTTTTTTTACATTTTGTCAATTAATTTTAAATTAGATTTTTCATCTTAAAATATAATATGTTATTGTCGGTTTTATTTAATTTTTTTTTTTATGTTTGTCATTCATTTTGAGTCCGTCACATAATAGATTTTCATTTGAAATTGTCACGTGATAAATTATTTTTAAATTTTTTTTGGTTTTATATTAAATTGAATGCTACAATTTTTTTTTTTGTTTCTTACATGGACCATTTTCTTTTGACTTTGTCAGGTGATAAATCAGTCATAGATCACTTCCTTCTAAATTTTTCACAGGATAAATCATTTCTTATTTTTTTCTTTCATTTTATATTGAACTTGGACTCTACATTGTTTTAAAAGTAAAAGAAAAAAAAATTAAGAAAATTAACAGTTGACAAGAAGAATAAGAAAAGGTGGCTAATTTTTCAAAAACGGCAAACTAAGTTAATCGAATCTATCGAAAAGCCTGGGTTTCTTTTCTTATTGGGTATTCTTTTCAACAATGTCATATTCTTGCAGTCTCGTATTTTTCTTTTAATTCCTTATTACTTCTTTCGATTCAATATTATCACTTTTATTTATGGATTTTAATTTATCCTTAATTCAACTTTCTTTTAATATCTCTTTTTTTTTCTTGATATAAAGTGCTACAAGATTTAATGGTCGTAGTTAAGAACTAGTTTTTCACTACCAATTTAATTTGCTACATTATAAGAAAGCAACTGAATTGAACACCATACATTATATTTTCAGTTAAATTACAAAAACAATGAAAATTTCAGTTGAAAAATACTGGTTGCTTACTTGTTCAAAATTTTTATAGGATAAAAAGTGTGCTGTACTTGTTGCAATATATTTGAAATTATTGCTGAAATGAAAGTCCATTATGTATGCAGTTGATCAAATCCCACAACAGATTGGAAATCTTAGGAGTTTGGAGGATTTGAAACTACAAAGTTGTGGCCTATTAGGGTCCATTCCTTCGGTCATTGGTAACCTAACACGTCTTAAAACAATCGATTTTGGCGATAATGAATTGAAAGGTGAGATTTCACTTGTTTAGTCTTTTATATATGAATGCATTTGTTTTTAATGATAATAATAAGACATTATTATTATTATTATTATTATTATTATTATTATTATTATTGATGCAAAAGTTGTCTCTACTTAACTAGGGATAGGGGATAGAGTTATTGACGTTGAAATTTAAACTCTAAATTAATTTAAAATTAATTTTTAAAAAATAATTATATAAATTAATTAAATTAAATTTTTGATTCTAAATAATATTATTCACCTGTAGTCTTTATCAAAAAATCTTAAACCTACCGAAGCTGCCTTGTGTTGTCAGCGGGCCTCATCGGAGGGACCAAGGTGAAGATCTAAAACTTTAATACTTGGGCTGGAGGCTAATTATATATGAGCTTTGTCTAATTTTAAGTTGAATTTATTTAGTTAAATGCTGATTCATTTATTGATTTATTTGCTTGTTAGTATTTTGATTTTTGATCGATTTATTTATTTGATTTTATCCTTTGATTTTCGTATATATGAGATATAGTATTTGATTATAATTGTAATTTCTTTTATACTAATTGTATATATATGTATACCTTGATAAGGAGAAAGAGAAAGAGTAAAAAAACCATTTATTTTCCATTGTAATTGTGGGAAGAGTTGAAGAGAATTAATTTGTCTGCAGAAAATTGGTGTTGACCTTTTTAAAACCAACCCTCAGCTTAGCCTAGCTCTTTCATTAACTTATATTTCATATTACAAAATATTTTATATTAATATTTTATTATTTTTAACATAATTTAAAATTTAAATAAAATATAAATAGTATTATTTTCGGGTTGAGCTAAGATTGAGTTTAAAATACCTAAGTCAAGAGGAAGAGAAATTTCATTTTAATCAAGGTTTTTAAAAATCCAAACTTATTTGGGTAAAGGTGAAGAAGAATTTCAAAATTTAAGAGAGAATTTGAAGAGAGGATTTGAATACTTCAATTTCCCCATTCAAAATTCACCAAGAGAGATTTTTCTATTTTTTTCAAAATTTTTACAAATTTCTCTCACTTTAGTCCACAAGACCCACTACTAAAATACAAAATTCAAGAAACAAGATCATTTTATTTAACTCTAATATCTATATTCAGCAGTAGTTTGGAAATTTTTCCTAGTGGGAATCTCAGCTGGGAACGCCCTATACCAGTTAGCTACTTCTTTAACCCTTTCACTAACTGTCAATCCTCCTCTCAGAATTTTTATCCTGTTTCTTTGGAACCTAAAAGTGGTTTTTGGAGGGACATGGCTTAAGCAACTCTTTGGTGGGCAAAGATAGGGTACTTATGAGGCCTCCAAGGAACTTCTAACCCCATGATAATTGGATGTTCTTGAATCTAAATCCAACTCAATTGTACTGGGAATTGAATTATGAAGATGAATAAGAATTCAGATGCCTTGTAGCAGAAACCAAAACCAATTAAAGAAATTAGAAAATAACCGATTTTTTTTTGCTAATTGCAGTGGTGGGTGTTAAGGAAATGAATTAGAGTTGGTAAGAGTTGCAATGAAAATTTGGTGGATAACTAGAAATCAATGGAACAATTCTTTGATTGTGTGGCAGGTGAAATACCACTTCAACTTGGCAACCTACCAGAATTGGAAGGCTTGTATTTGGGAAATAACAGTATCTCTGGACTCGTCCCTCCTCATATCTTTAATAGCTCAACCCTGAAGGTCATTGTACTGTCTGTAAACCAGTTCTCGGGCTTTCTTCCATCAACTACAGGTCCTTGGCTTCCGAAGGTTGAAATCCTTGAACTTGGAGCAAATCATTTTAGTGGACCAATGCCTACATATATCTCCAATGCCTCTCAGCTTACTAAGTTGGGTTTGGAAGTTAATTCATTTTCTGGATACATTCCAATTGACCTTGGCAATCTGAGAAACCTACAAGCACTCGACCTAGAGGATAATAATTTGGCTACGACGCCTTCATCTTCGGAATTGAGCTTCCTATCCTCATTGGTGAATTGCGAAGACTTGAGATTGTTGGTGTTTGATACAAATTCATTGATTAGTGGTAAACTTCCGAATTCTATAGGTAATCTTTCTGTTGAGTTATTTGTAGCTCATGATTGCAACATTAAAGGCAGTCTTCCGGGAGAAATTGGCAATCTAAGCAACTTGATTCTTTTGGACATAGCTAACAATGAGCTAGCGGGACCTATTCCTACCACAATCGGAAGGTTAAGAAATTTGCAACGTCTCTCTCTTAAAGGCAACAAGTTAGAAGGATCCCTTCCAACTGAGTTGTGCAAATTAAAGAGTTTGGGTTTCATGTATTTTACCGGTAACAAATTGGCTGGAACAATACCAGGATGCTTAGGTGATCTTGTTTCTCTCAGACATCTTTTTTTGGACTCCAATAAATTTGCCAACTCAATACCCTCTACCTTGACATGGCTTAAAGATATTTTGCAACTAAATTTGTCATCCAATTCTCTAAGCGGGACTCTCCCAATCGACATTGGAAAGTGGAAGGTTGTTACTGTAATCGATTTTTCCCAAAATCAATTATCAGGTGAAATCTTGAGAAGCATTGGTGATCTTAAAGACCTGACTTATCTCTCATTATCCGGAAACAGAATGCAAGGGTCTATACCAGAGACTTTTGGAGGCCTAATAGGATTGGAAGTCTTGGATTTGTCAAGGAATAACCTTTCAGGAATCATTCCAAAGTCCTTGGAGAAACTTTTGTATCTTGAATATTTTAATGTCTCTTTCAACAGACTAGAAGGAGAGATTCCTAAAGAAGGGTCCTTTCCTAATTTCACTATTGGATCCTTCATGGGAAACAAAGCACTCTGTGCTGCAGCTCAACTCCAACTCCCACTTCCACCATGCAAAGCAAATTCTTTTAGACAGCATTCTAAGAAAGCTATTAAGCTTGCAAAATACATTTTATTGCCAATTGGCTTAACAATGTTCGTCCTTGTTCTGATTCTCATTTTTCTACGAAGACGAAAAAGGAACGAGCTCCTACCAACTGATCAAGAAAATCCGCAAGCATTAGCAGAATGGAGAAGGGTTTCATACCATGAGCTTCATCACGCTACAAATGGATTTTCTGAAAGCAAATTACTTGGCGTGGGGAGTTTTGGATCAGTATACCAAGGTACTCTTTCTGATGGACTGAGCATTGCAGTAAAGGTCTTCAATTTGGAGTTAGAAAGGGCATTTAAGAGTTTTGACATTGAATGCGAGGTTTTGCGTAATATTCGCCATCGAAATTTAGTCAAAATCATCAGTAGTTGTTCTACCATTGATTTTAAAGCCTTGATACTTGAGTTCATGCCTAACGGAAGCTTAGAAAAATGGTTGAATTCTCATAATCATCATTTGTCAGACATCTTGGATAGGTTGAACATAATGATTGATGTGGCATCTGCTTTAGAATACCTTCATCATGGTTATGCAACACCTGTGATCCATTGCGATTTAAAACCCAGTAATGTTCTTCTTGATGAAGATATGGTTGCGCACTTGGGTGATTTTGGCATTGCAAAGCTTTTAGATGAAGAGCATTCAACAATACACACCATGACACTAGCAACAATTGGATATATGGCACCAGGTAATGCTTCTCTTTTAATGTCCAAAGTACTGTTTTTTGCTTACATGCACACAAGAACTTTCATAGAGTACTCTGATTACATGTTTAGAACTTGATTTGATAATTTTTTAACTGTTTTCCTTTTGGTATTTTTATTTTCCTTCTCAAAATTTTTTGAAAAGCAAAATTGATTATATGTAGCATCATATTCGCATATTTTTATGATGGTTTGTTTGATTAAATCACAAGTAAAAATATGGATCAAAAGCAAAATTTGATCATCACGTTACGGCTGATGATTCATGCAACATCATTGTATACTGTGATGATGATTTTTTAATGACTTCCACATGTAGAATATGGAGCAGATGGAATCGTTTCCACAAGAGGCGATGTGTACAGTTTTGGTATTCTTATGATCGAAACTTTCACGAGTAAGAAACCGACAGATGACATGTTTGTTGGAGAAATGAGCTTAAAACACTGGGTGAATGAGTCATTACCATCTAAAATAAGTGACATTGCAGATGCCAATTTGCTAATTGGTAAGGGAGAGAGAGAACTTCTTGCAACAAAAGATTGTGCATTGTCTGTTTTGCAATTAGCCTTGGAATGTTCGAGAGAATTACCGGAGGAGAGGATTGACATGAAAGAAGTTGTTGCCAAGTTAAAGAAAATCAAAGTCAAGTTTTTGAAGCACTGGAACATGCAAGCCCAATGAAAATTCCCGCCATCTAGCTTCCATTTACTTCTATTTGACTCCTTTGGATCCCAAATCAAGAAAATGAAGTTTCAATGCAGATTAATCTATATCAGGGTGTTTTTTTTTTAAATTTTATCCAGCAATCTGTTATTTCTGTTTGCTTTTGTTTTGGAGACAAAGATACTGTCTTGATTTCCTACTTCAGAAAACCAAACATTGGTGATCACTGAGGTTAATAGTATAGGTTTTGGCTGATGTTCTTGCTCAGACAGTAAGTATATGTATATTTATATTGCACTGTATGTATCAGCAGCGTATTCAGACAAAACAAAGAAAAGAATGTATGTTCTTGTTCTATTATTCTGACAGTAATTATATGTATATGTATATTCAGAAAGTATACGTCCTCTGCTTTACACAAACTTTATTTTCTTGTCTCCTCTGGCTAGTGCTTTCTGTCGCCATTTAGATTAGACTCTTTGCCCAGCCATAAGCTTCTCCTCCTGTGCTGTTTTGAATTTTTTTTTTTCTGATGTAGATGGAGATGAGAGACAAAAACTCATTACATCATCTATGACAAAATTGATTGCTGAAAACAAATTAAATGAATAACCAAATAAGAACTCATTCTTTTAAATATTGTGAGTGAAAATTTTTAAGTTTACAAGCGAGATTAAGAGATTATAACAAGTTTCTTTTTTTAATTATTTTTTAATAATAAAATTTAAGGGTAAATGAATAAATAACTTGTTTTTTTTAAATGTTGAAAAGGAAGAAATGTTTTGTATCGATTTTATTTTGCTTTTATCTTAATATTTATTTTGCGTAATTGGAAGTTTGATAATTATATTATTAGAAGAAATTTGTTCGATTATTTTGGTTGTGGTTTACTACCTACACCCCTAGTGTTTGATATATTTTGGCTATCAAGTGTTTGAATATATACATAATTGTTAATCAAACTTTAATCAAACAGCTAAAAAGGTTTTTATTACAAGTTCATAAAAGTAAAACATATTTTATGTGCTGAAACGTTTGAGGCTAAAATATTAAAAACTAGAATTCTTCCCCGCTTCGTTGGGTAATTTTTTTTTAAAATTTGATAATTTATTTATTTATGTATTTTATCATATCATAATTATATTTAAAATATTTTATATTTATATGAATTTAACATATTAATAAGTTATATTATATATATTTTTTGACATGTATTTTGTGTCATGATTCAATACATTATTCATGCAACATTAGTTTAATTGTATTTAATATTGTCAAGTCTAAAATTTTTAATATTTATAAATGTTTAATTAAATTAACAATCATAAGTTTACATTAATCATATTAAAAAATAATCACTTATTTAAATAAACTTTTATGGTTTTTTTATCTAAAGTAAATGAATTTTGGAATTAAACCAAATAAATATGCAAAATATGAGATGGCTGAGACAAAATATAGAAACAACATAAGAAAATTATTAAAACCTAACACGATATGATTATATGAATATATCAAAATTTATATAAAATAAATTATTAACATGTAAAACTTTATATAAAATTATAATATTTTGAACTCATAAAAAAAACATGAATATATAAAAACAAACAAATTGTTTCACAAATTAAATCACTATAATAAATTATGTAAAAGATATTATGAATTGAGACACGACACAAACATGATATAAACATAAATTTTTCTTCAAATTGAATCACAATTATAAATTATGTAAACTATTAGATGAATTGAGACACGATGTGAACATAATAAAAAAACTAATTAAAATATAATATAAAAAGTAATATGAATACAACACAAATAAACAAATGTATCAAAATATATACAAAACTAATTATTAATTTGTAAAATAATAAAAATTTATTTAAATTTATAATACTTTGAACACAAAAGATAATATGAATATGACAACACAAATATTTCTTTAAATTAAATCACTATGACACGAATTGAAATATAACACGAACACGCAATTTTTTTCTTTAAATTGAACCATAATAAAAAAACTATACAAAATATATAATGAATTCAAACACAATAAACACACAATATAAAATATAATTTAAACACAATAAAAAAAATAACATGACCATTGATACAAATAAATGATATTAAAATATATGTATAAAAATTTATATAAATTAATAATACTTTAAACACTTAAAAAAACACAATAAACAATTTGTTCTTATTTTTCTCTCTCTTTCTTTTTTTCTTCTCTTTTTTCTTTCCTTTCTTTTTTTTTTCCTTTCTTTCTCTCTCCTTTCTCTCCCTCCTATGAACGAAGGGAAAAAAAAACTGACATGTGTCAACAAGTGAGCAATTTGTGTCGCTCATTTTTATATACACGTTAGATGCTGTTGTACTTTTTCAAAAAGAAAAGAAAAAAAGATAAGCTTTATTAGATAAGCTCATGCAAAATCTATCAAAGCATTAAAAATATACTTTTTCAACATTTAATTTTTTTTAATTTCACCCTCTGGAATTGTAATTTGTTAAGTAAAGCTTCAAAAGTGGTTTCAAGCAATACCTTATGCTCGCGAAAAACCATATCTGCAAGATTCGAAGGACCTAAAGAAATTACGAGGGAAGATTGCCTATGTTTGTTATTTGAATTTAGGGCGAGTGTCGATATAAAAATGTGTTTGATATGATTATATTCAATCTCTAAAATTATTTTTTATATTTAAAGAATTATATTTTCTAGCAATGTCCAAATCTATATCATAAACAAATACCTTGAAAATAATAATAAAGACTTTGAATTACATAAATTCATGCTCCCTTCAAGGCCAAGACCAAAAATCTCCTTTAGTTCAATTCTAACAACGCATTTTTTAATCGTCTGCAAACCTAGGCAATGAGATATAAACAGCAGCCTTTCTTTCAAAAAGAAATTAATTTTTAAATTTACAACGTGTAGTTAGAGTAAATTTTGATGAGCATGTGGTTGACGAAGACTCCCTTTTCTTTTTTTGTGAATTTGGATGAAACTGTTGACCAAGACTATAAAAGGAAAAAACAAAGACTGATTATTCTTGCTTTAAATCTTTCATACATAAGAAGCAATAAAAATTATATTATTCTCTAATCCCGTAAATAATTTCATGTTTTTATAGTTAAAATTTTCAAATATTTTATTTAACTAAATTTTATAATATATTTAAAACCCTCTTCATTCAAGGTTTATTAATTTTTTTTTATATTTATAATTAATAGTATATTTAAAATAAAATAAAATTATAATGAAAAAATAAATATCAAAAGCTGATAACCTAATAAATGGTGTGGCGCTATTTACTTTCCCGTATTGAAAATCTTAGACCTTAGCAATAACGAACTTATTGGTCAAATGACCAAATTTAAAAGTCTAACTCAGTTTATGAAAGTTTATTTGGCTGGTAACAGCATTGATTGTTCAAATTCAATGCCAAGTTCTTACTTTGATCTTCCGATATTTCATCAAACAACTAATTGGGTGGTGTCATCATATGGGATCATATTCATTCAAAGCTCAAGAATGTTGAAAATATTACTATTAATCTTCCAAATAACTATCTATTACCATTGAGTAGCAATATTATTGATTTTAACTATACTTTCCGTGAGCTTCATACTAGATCATTGTCTTCTCTGGCGTTGTGCCTAAGTTTCTTAAGAACAGGAAAGAAATTGCTAGATCTATGTCTTTCCAATAATTAACAAAATTCAAGGCCCGATTTCCAAGTGGAATTAAAGCTTGAGAGCAATCAACCACTGTAAAACTTTCTTCCAACTAGTTTAGAACAATATCCTGAGAAGAATCTTGAAATTCTTAATCTTCACTCGAATCTACTCCAGGGCCAATTCTAGTTCCACCAGCTTCATTGCGGAGATTCTTCATTATGTTATGGGACATCTTTGATATTATGGACCAAATAAACTTGATTAACTTAATTAGACTTCTAAATTTGGTCAATTTAACTGGCGAGTTTGTTATTTCTAAGATCCAAAATTTGCGAAGATGGCAAAGAAAATAGCCCAGATGGAAGTGCAAAACTTACTAGATTATCAGCTTTTGAATTTGGAATTTTATGAGCACAAGGGTTGTGGGTCAGGTTAATGATATAAATTATGTTAATGATAAGTATTCTGCAAAGACAGCAACAATAAAGGTTAGAGATTGAGCTGGTGAAAACGTTAACCATTTTTGCGGGCGTTGCTATTCTACGGACGTGTATTAAAGGAACTCGGAGAACTTCGCTCAATTCAAGTGCTCAACCTTTCCCACAGCAGCTTAACAGGTCCTATCCCATTTTTATTCGGAAATGCAAGCAATTGAATTGTCAGATTTTTATTCATTTACTAATTATTTGAAAATTTTAGTAACTTTTATTTTAAAAAATCTAAAATTATGAAATTTAATGATTTAATTATAAGTTAATCCAATAAATTCACATAATTTAAAACTTGAAAGTGTAATTGCAATGAGTGTTATAAAAATATAATTTTTTATTAGATAGCTTATGTTAAATGAAGTATTTAGGTTTACAATCAGAGCCTTAGAAAAATTAAGTCCATTTTTGAAGTCAATATATACTTTACTAAAACAATTAGTTGATTCAACTTGTTATGGTTTGGTTAACAACATAAGATTAGAGGTGACAATTGAATGGGTTTGGATTGAATTATTTTGGGTTTGGATTTTTTTTTTTTTTAGATTCAGGCCATTCGAGTTTAGTTTTTTTAGGGATTGGGCTTATTCTAGTTCAAATATATTTTACATTATTTTTTCTTTAAATATAATTATTTTTATGTAATTTAATGTTTTAAAAATAAATTATTAACTTATTACTTTTAAGTAAAATTTTGTTATAATATAATATTTTTAATATATTTATTTATTAAAATCTATATTTATATATAAAATTAATTTGTTATATAAAATTAATTTTTTAAATAATTTATTATTACAATATTATATATTACAAATTAATCATATTAATATTTAAAATAATTTACACGTTTTGTATATTCGTGTTATATTTTAATTATTTTTTAATTGTATTTGCGTTGTGTAATCATGTTGGATTTGAAATTTTTAATTTTATATCATATGTCATCACTTGTCATGTTCGTATTCGTGTTACTTTTTTATTTCATAGTTATATTAAAGGAATTATATATTTATATAAATTTTAACATGTTAATAATTTGTTATATATAAATTTTGATATGTTTACATATTTGAGTCATATTATATGATTATATTTATATTATAATATCTTAAGATATAGAAAACAAAAATTTTTAAAAGAATTATGCATAAGATATTTCTTTTTTTGTATAAAAAAATTCTCTCACAACTAAATACCAATAAAATAACATATAAAATAATTAACAAAAAATTATTAATAGTACTATTATATTCTTCAAAATATTCTTCTTTTATAAAATATTAAAACAAAACTTCTAAGCACAAAATTATCTTTTGTCTGTGTTATAGCAATATATTTTATTCTTTGCAATATACTTTTAATATTAGTTTTGCAATCATTAAAAGTTAATAAAAATTTTATTTATGATAATATTTGTTTTGATATTAATTTGTAAGTTTGATTTTTTGAATATTGGAGTGATACTAACAAGCGACAAATAAATTAAATTTTTTATGAATTGATCAAGATTCATAATTTTTTTTGTTATTTAGGGTTCTTATATTATAATTGTTTTATCTTTACCATTAAAGTACTATCAAATATAGTTTTTGAAAGTACTTTTTGCACTTACTGTCTAACTTGTTTCCCGTGGCTAGGTACAGATGTTGCTTGATAACATATACTAATTTCTAAGTTTTTTTTTAATTATGTTATCCATATTTTTTTCAACTAAATTGCTAGTAAGGGTGTCCATGGGCCAGAACATGGTCCGAACAAATTTTGAATTCTAAGCTTAAGCCCAAATTTTGTTTAGCCTACCTACTTATGCCTAAATCATTATTCATAATATTAAACGGTTATTTTTGCATTAATATTTATATAACTTATAATTAAATTTAAATTTAAATATATTATTTTATCCAAAAAAATACTATTTCAAGCTGAGCCAACCTGAAACCTAAAATCTGAGACCCGAGCCCAATTAGGTCTGGCAAGCTGCTTGGCTTATGGACAAGTCTAGTTGCTAGCTTAAGTCTAACATATGATTTTTTTTGTTTTTGATACGCTATTATCTATTATGGCTTCTATATTTTTTAATTTATCTTATTACTTTGTTATACTATTATCAGACTCTAATTATCATTACTTGAATTAATAATAATACAATAAGAATAATATTCAAAGAAGCACTTAAAATTACTACTAAAATACATTAGCTCTCAATATTCAATGAAGGGTTGAGATCCTCTCTATTATTTTTCCATCCATTACTGTCCAATACAACCTTAATCACCATCCATAAATTTGACTTCAATTTAACTTTAACAATTCATAGGTGTGTCCTATACATATGAATGGTGTTGATAAATATATTGGAAAGAAATTGATAAAAATGGATGGGAGCCCAACCCTTCAATGAGTTTAATTAATTAAATTTAAAAAAATGTGATAAATAGATAATATACCCTATTAATAATGTTTTTAGAGTTGATAATATGATTTACATTTTAATGAATTATTATTTCATCATGTATAAAATATAAGTTAAGTTTTTAATATTTAATTAAATTATTAAAAGAATATTAAAACAAAAGTGATAATTAAATTTTTTGCTTTCTAAAAAATTATTTAATTACAATTTCATCATTTTTATTTTTAGAATTAAATTTGGGTTCAGGTTTGAGTCAGCATTGAGTTCAGGTTTTTTTACGTTCGAACCATTTCATGATCGAGCCATTTTGGGTTTGAGTTTTTTTGGGTTTAGGTTCTTTTGAGTTTGAGCCATTTTCTGTTTGGGTTTTCTCAAACTTGAGTTTTTGACTTTTTGATCGAATTAAATTTGATTTAAATTCGAATTTGAATTTTTTAGATGAATTTTCAAGTTAAAGTTTATTTTACCACTTCTACGTAAGATTCAAATTTATTAATATTTAGAGCATAGGACAAGAAAAATGGGTCTAGTCTTAATTTCTAGGAAAATTACATTAAGATTTTATTTTGGGTCAATAGAGGTTTTCTCAGAAGTTTCTCTTTTCCTTTATCTTTTATTAAAATAAGAAAAAGGAAGAAAACAATGGGAGACTTGAAATAAACTCCATGAGAATATATATATATATATATATATATATATAAGTTCATTACCTAATCGTGCACTTTGTATTTTTTATTGCCAAAATTTCACTGCGGGACAATTAATTTATATAGAAATTAACCTCTTAATCTTCATCTCCAATTTTCTATATAGAATTGCGCAGTTCCTTTTGGACTGGCCGGTTTGAAATGATGGGTTCTCTTAAAAGAATTGCTAAAATTAATGGATTGTTTCTATTCGTTTTCCACAGAAAGAATACTTAAGAAAGATTAAAACAGTACAAAATGACACATTTCTCTCACAAATTGTCTAACGTGGGGAATTAAAGAATGTATTAGGTTAAAAGAAAGGTAACAACTGCAATAGTTTAGTGGATACCAGCCATGAATACTTAAAATGCATGGAAAAATCTAAAAGGAAAAAGGAAAAAAAACAATGCAGGGAAAGGGACATTAAAGACTTTAGAAAGGCTTATAGTTGACTTGAAAAAAATTATAAATACGGATTTCTTGTAGATTACTTCTCATCAAATTCCTTGACCACAGTTGATTTCGGAACTTCATCTCCCTAAGCAACTTGCCCTGTTTAGTGTTTGTCTTTCGCTAGCAATAATATTTAGTTCTTGAGACAACATATGGAGAAGGTAATTTGGTTATGTCAAATCCATGGGTTGCTTATCTTAGCCTTGTTTCATGTTCAAGTAGTCGATTGTTCATTGCGTTTCTCTTCCTCTTTTCTTAACTCTACTCATTTATGCCTCCCAGAAGAGAGAGCTGCCTTGCTTCAATTCAAAAACACCATTTTTGTTTTCGGTTATTGTACAGAGTTTGTAACTCCAAGGACCAACTCTTGGAGAGAAAGCACAGACTGCTGCTCATGGGAGGGGGTCACTTGCGACGAGGTGACTGGCCATGTGATTGGCATCGACATAAGTGACAGTTGTCTTTACGGAACTCTCCCGGCAAACAGCAGCCTCTTTCACCTTCAAAAACTTCAATGGCTAGACCTCAGTTCCAACTCTTTAAGTGGTTTTTTTCCTTCAAACAGTAGCCTCTTTCTCCTTCAAGGACTCCAACGGCTCAACCTTGCCAACACCGGTTTCAATGGTTCTATTTCATCTGCGTTCAGTCAGCTTGTGAGTTTGACCCACCTTGATCTCTCTGGTTCATTGTTCTCTGGCTTAATCCCATTTGAAATCTCATTCCTATCGAAGTTGGTTTTACTTGATCTTTCAGGAAATATTGGTTTAGAATTTGATGACCACAACTTTAACATGCTTGTAAGTAATTTAACTTCGTTAAGAAACCTCTTCCTTGACCGTGTTATAATGTCTAGTGTTGGACCTACTACCTTGCTAAATCTGACTTCATACGTGAATAGTTTGAGCCTTGCATCTTGCGGAATAGCTGGGGGAATTCCAAGTGGAATTTTTGCCCGTCCATACCTCCAATATCTTGATTTAAGCTGGAATTCTGGTATCATAGGTTCTCTACCCATGTCAAATTGGAGTTGTCCTCTTAGTTTGTTGGTCCTTCGTGGTTGTCGTTTCAAGGGTTCACTGCCTACATCCCTTGGAAATCTCTCACATCTAACTTCCTTAGACATATCTGGAAATAGTTTTAAAGGACAAATTCCAGATGTTTTTGGAAAGCTAAACAAACTAACCACTCTGAAATTTTATGCATGCAATTTCAGTGGTCAACTTCCAATGTCCATGCTCAACCTCACAGAACTTGTTCATTTAGATGTGTCATATAATCGATTAGAGAGTCCCCCTCCAGACCATGGAAGTGGACTTCAGAATCTAAGAGAACTTCTCCTAAATGGGAACCAAATAAGTGGTGGATTACCATCTTGGTTGTTTACTCTGCCCTCACTGCAAATTTTGGACCTTGGGTATAACGAACTCACCGGTCCAATTGATGACCAGATTCAGTTTCCTAATGCAGTACTCCAGAGCCTTGTTCTGAAAAATAACCACATACATGGTCCCATACCAAGTTTTTTCTTTGAAATTGAAAACCTTACCGAACTTGATCTTTCATCAAACAACTTCAGTGGTACGGTCACATCAAATATGCTTTCAAAACTCGAAAATCTTAGTTATCTTCGTCTTTCAAACAATAGATTTCTATCATTGAGTGGCAGCGGTAATGAAACTAACTATACCTTCCCCAAGCTTACCTCTGTTTTGTTCTCTTCTTGTAATGTAAGGCATTTCCCTAATTTCTTGAGAACAGCCAAGTCTTTGTCGGGTTTAGATCTTTCCAACAACAAAATTGAAGGCGCAATATCTCCATGGGAAGCAGAAGGGTGGGAAAATTTGAGAACATTAGACCTTTCTTATAACTTTTTGACTAGTTTAAGTCAATTCCCAGGAAAGAATCTTAAAACTGTTGATCTTCGGTCAAACCTGCTTCAAGGGCTTCTTCTAGTTCCACCACCTTCAGTGGATATGCTGTTAATTTCAAATAACAAATTCATGGGAAATATTCCACCCTCGATTTGCAATTTGACTTTACTGCATTTCCTGGATTTGGCAAGAAACAACTTGGGGGGAATCATTCCAGAGTGTCTGGGAAACCTCAACCGTTCCCTCATGTTCCTGCAATTGCAGATGAATAACTTTCATGGAAAAATCCCTGATTCTCTTGGCTCTTATACTGTGAAAAGTCTTGATCTTAACGACAATATGTTGGAAGGCTTACTACCTCGATCTTTTGAAAATTGTACATCCCTGGAGATCTTAAATGTAGCCAAAAACAACTTAAGGGATATCTTTCCCCATTGGTTAGGTCGGCTTCCATCACTGCAAGTTCTCATCTTAAGATTTAATAGATTTCATGGTCCCATAAACAATTCCGTAGCTCCATCCTCCTTCCCCAAATTGCAAATACTCGATCTCTCTCATAATGAGTTCACTGGCCTCTTACCAATGAACTTTTTTAAAAATTTGAGAGGTATGATAGATGTACCTGAATTTGGAATTTCAAGTCCATTCCGATTCTGGATGAGATTGAGAGATAATCAAGGTGGGCAGCTGTCATATGATTATAAAGATTCTGTGAATGTAACATCGAAAAGCAGTGAGATCGAGCTAATGAAACTGCTAAGCATTTTCACAGCCATGGATTTGTCAAAAAACTTGTTCTATGGGAATATCCCTGAGGAACTTGGAGAACTTTGTTCACTTCAAGTGCTCAACCTCTCTCACAACAGCTTGACTGGTCCTATCCCACCATCATTTGGAAATTTAGTAGCGCTTGAATCATTAGATCTTTCATCAAACAATCTTGGTGGCAGAATTCCTTCCCAATTGACGAACTTGACATTTCTCGAAGTGTTGAATCTTTCAAGAAATAACCTCGTGGGACCCATTCCCCACGGAAAGCAATTTGACACTTTCGAGAATGATTCCTATGGCAGCAACTTGGGATTGTGTGGTTTCCCATTGTCAAAGAAATGCGGTAACGGCATAGAACTGCATTCGCCAAGCTTTGGTGAAGATGATGATGATGATGATGATGAGGCCTTTACTTGGAAACTTGCAATGATGGGCTATGGATGTGGACTTGTTTTAGGATTGAGTATGGGATATATTGTATTGACAACTCGAAAACCACGGTGGCTGGTCAAGAAGATCGAGAGAGATTGGCAAAAGAATGTTACAAAGTGGATTCGCAAAAATAGAGAAAGAAGAAACTAGCATTTTGCTGTTCAACTTCAACATGCTGAGGTGGGTGATTTTAACTATTCTTAAAGGAAATAAAAGGCACTTCTTTTTTGGCATGGTTAGAATGATAATTAAATAGATCCTCAATTCTTGAAATGCATGTATACACTATCAATAGATTTTCTAATATTAGCTTCCTTTGCTTTCCAGAGTTTCATTCGGAATAAGTGGATAGAGGATGCAATTCTTGTGGCTGATAGTCCACCAACAACGTCAGCTTTCTGCATTGGTGTTCGTTTCTCTTAATCTGCTTCGATGAAGCGGTGTTTTTGATTATTGCAATTGTAGGGTTTGCCCTTTTTCTTAAATTTGGGGAATAGTATATGCTTTGAAGTAGCATTCATCTCGTACTTTTTATTTGAGAATGGAGATGTTCACTTTACATGTGGTTCAATTCTTGTTGCTTTAATAGCTAGACTAAGAATGAAAATTGCATTTAAGTTTTCTGCCACCATGGTTTTCTGGCTTTCTTTGTAATAAAATTTTCTTCGTTTTGTTTTGGTTTTTTTTTTTTTTTTTTTTTTTAATTTGGATTTATATCTTATAGTTTATACAGTGTTAATAAATTACATAATATAATTTTATTAAAAATAAAGTTATTTGAATTTACTTTTAAAAATTTTTATAAAGTGTTAATGTAATTCACTAATAATATATATTTATACATTATCAATGATTCGAATATATTTTTTTTAGAAATTGAGTTATTTAAAACAAAAATAAAATAAAATCATAATTGTCACCAAGGCCATAGGTCCGCAGTATATAAACAATTTTCAAGCTTGATTTGCTTGTTTAAGTATTGCCAGCATTTGGAAAATGATAGTAAAGAAAAATTATACATATGATCAGCTAAGGATCTAGTTGAAATTCTCTTTTCAAAAGTATTTTTAATTATTTATTATCGATAAGAACTATTATTCATTTGTTTATTTATATTTGAAGTGTTCATGGACATTTTGGAGGCACATTTTACTTTGAGTTCTCTGTTCTGTTTTTCCAAAAAAGATGAAAAATAAAATAAAATAAAATAGAAAATAGTATTTAATAAAGATAAACAATAAATAACAACATATAGACTGATTCAGTTTGGACTCCAAAACCCAATCATTGAATTAATTAATGAGAGATTAAAAAAATTTTAAATGAACCTCAATGAATTGCACTTCAATTAATCTTAATGCCCAACAATCCGAAACATTAGTTTGTTTTTTTGCTGTTGTCAGTATTAAAGGTTAAAGTTAACCAAAGTCTTTGTAGGCTACAAGTAGTCAGTAAGTCATGTGTGTCGACAATTATAGCGGACTGGTTGGATTGGAAAACTTCTTTGGTTTTCTATGATGGAATTTTTTTCCAATAAAATTAACTATTTAAAAGTATTTTTTAATAAAATTATAGATAAAAATTTTAAATAAGTGATGAATGAACATGATACGATTATAACAACCTAAATATTATAAAAGAATTTTAATCAACCTTATCAGTAAAGTTACATTTTACATTATTTGGCCTTAATGCCAAAAAAAAAAAAGAAGACAACTAAGAAATGGTTAAGTTACATTGTTTTTTTATTTGCCCATGAAAATACTTTGCAGTATGCGGTGTGGAAGTTTTTTTTCCCATTGGAGGGGCGGCCGTGGGGGGGCCGGCGAAAGGACGGTAGAAATGGTCTCATCACAATTTTCGCCACTTGGAATGCACCAAATTTTCCCCATCATCCGTAATTCAAGAATTTCCCTCTCACAAGCACCACGTCCTTGAGTACTTCATGGGAAACACTCGGTTCAGTCTCGCTTCCACGGTG
>JBBYHL010299876.1:4990-24085 GCA_038381835.1 Adansonia madagascariensis
CTCATTAGCGTTAGTAATGTGCACAATTTGTATTTACTTATGTTAGCATTTTTAGTGGTAAATGAAATCAAGAGGGGGTGAATTGATTTCTCAAAATCCTTTATAAATTAAAATTTTGATAAATGAAATAGAGAAATCTAAACCTTATGCTTTGGAGTTTCAAGTTAGTGAATAATAATAAGCAATTAAAGAGAAAGGAAAAGAGAAGTAAACTTAATGATTTAGAGAGGTTCGGCCTTAATTGCCTACGTCCTTTAACTCAGCCTCACTTACCTTAGACTTTCCCAGTTCACTAACCAAATTGTTTTACCTTTCAAGGGTAAGATATAATCTTTAAACTCCTTATAAACACTTAATTTTGTCTGGGCCGCTTCCCCGACAAACCTAAAATATCAGAGACCAAGAACTTAGTGGCTATCTCAGTGGGGGTTCACCTCTTCTAGGTGGATTGAGCATTATCAAGATCTATTTGATCATGTCTAAATGACCGCTCATGCACATGATAGAAAAAATGCCATTTCGAGGGTCGTAAAGCACAAGTCTCATACAAAAAAAATGAGCATTAAGGTAAAAAATAGTTTTTAACTTTATTCTTTTGAAATTTTAAAATTCATCTTTGCATATGATGTTACCATCAAATTTCCTATTTTTATGGATTTTTGAGATTTTTTATGAAATTTTGGGAGTTGACCGTCATATATTTTTAGTGATACCTGTGTAGTATTTTGCCAATACTCACCCTAAAAAAATTAAAAGTATTCAAGGAAAAACTTTTATTGGTATTTTATATCACGAAATGTCAAATTGTCTAATTTATTCATTAAATTTGAATTTTTACAATACTTGTGAGTATCATGCTCGCAAAATTTTTTAGCAATATTTATTCCAAATTTTTTATTTCTATCTTTATTTTTTTATATAAATTAATATTTTAAGTAATGTGTTGAATTCAATTCATTTTTGCCAATTTGAATGTATTTTTGAATTTTTTTTCGTTTTCAAAATGTGGAGTCTTTTACTCTATAAATTTTTTGGTAAAATTTTTCCAAATTAGAGATTTTAAAATTCCACAAATACTTTTTTATATTCATATTAATTCAGTTTTTGAAACTCTAATTTCTTTTATTAGTTTTTCATTTTTTAAATATTAATTTTCTTTCATATGGATTTTTCTCATAAAATTTTACGAGTTTGGGATTTCCAATCAAGATTTTTTTTATTATTGTGATTTTATATCCTTTATTTCCAAAATTTATTTATGTTTATTAATTTTAATTTTGGAATTAAAAAAGCTAGTTTCCTGGAAACTAGTTTAGTTGGATTTCAATTTTCGCTCAACCAATTTAGTTTGATTATAACTATGTCATTGGTTGATTTTATGTTGATTATCATTAAAATGATGAGTCATGTATGATGACTCACACAAGGTGACAAAACTAATTTAATTCATGCGTATCTTAATCCATAAATATCCATGAAAAAAATAAGATAAATTTTTAGCCAAGGGCATTTTCCCAACCCTTTGGCCAAACCTCCCCCTTATAAATAGGGGGAGGATACTTCATTTTAAAGCTATGGCTTTTATATGAAAAAGAAAGGCTAGAAAAAACACTAAAGTTTTCCAAGTTTTAAAACTTTTAAGGTAGATTTTCTTCTAAATGCTTTAATTTTTGTTCATTTCATGCATAATTTTTCTTTTTGGTGAGCCTTTTGATGACTTGAGCTCATGGATTTTGATCCATATTGAAGACCAAGTTTGAAGGCTATGATCCATTTTTCTTAATTTTTTTCTTATATTTGATTTTTATTTTTGTCATAAAAATATATGTTTGGTCATGGAATGATGTTATGATATTATGTACGTGATTTTGATTTATTTTTCTTGGTATTTTTCATGATTGATTACTGTTAAAATTTGTCCATATGTTTATATTTCATGATTTTTATGCTTGACGATGATGATGTGAGCTTGGTAGAAATAAGGATATATGTTGATATTGACAAAATCATGTTGTAAAAATATTTTTCCTTGTTTATTAATGTTAGCCGATTCGATAATGATTTTTAAGTGAATGTTCATGCTTGATTTCATGATATTTTAAACTATTTTGTCATGTCTAAAAGCTTTAGAGACCTAAGAATAATTTTTTAAAATTTTTGAAGGCCTTAAAAAGGTGTTTCCATGTTTGATCGAATGCTTTGGGATTAAATTGGAAATATGGAAAGTTTAGGGATTAAATTATAAAATTATAAAATTTGTTTTAATCTTTTTCATGCTTGACCGGATGCTTGGTAGACTTTTAAAGGTGATCTCCACGTATTTTAGCATCATTAGATGCATATTATATATTTTTAACCTCTTAAAGTGATTTTATAATTTTAAAAAGTCTAAGGATTTATTTGCAAAATTTGGAAAAATTGGCTCAAGGCCAAAATTGCTTGGCTGAACTATCGTTGTGATTTTTGGGATGATTTTTTATGTTGATTTGGATATATTTGCTGCCTAATTTTGTGTTTTATATCATGTACGGACCATTATGTAAAGTTAGAAAAGTTTCAAGATATGTAGTAAATTCTTACATTTTAGGGTTCAAATGGTTTTTTTCTCATATAAAACCATGACAAAGTTAAACAAAAAAATTTGGTGCTGAGGACAATCTACGAACCCATGTTCATCAAGTGCTTGAGGCCCAAGAACTCTCATCTGATTCACTTTCTCAAGGAATACATAGACGTCTTCACTTGGAGTTACAACTAGAGAACTCAACCTGCTAAGCTTAAGCTTAGTAGTTGTGTAGGAGAAAAAAATGGAGCAAAAAAAAGCATAGTGAAATAACGTTATCGTGGGTTGTGTGGCCTCCCTACTATTAATTAAATGGAAAGGACCTACCTCTCTTGTCGATTAGCTTCCAAGATATTTTGGACATATTAGAAATATTCTTAGCATTCCTTCGATCCTCCAGTAGGGTGTAGAAAATATTAAGACCATTCATATTCCTCTGGTACTCTAGTGGGGTACGAAATGCAATTTTGAAAAATTTTAGGATCTAGTAGCAACTTTTTTTTACATTTTAGATTACATTTGATATCCAAGCTACCTATTTAGGGTATAATTGTCATTTGATTATTATATTAGAGTCCTTTAAGATTATTAGGATACTTTCTCGTCAAAGGTACACTTTATGAGTATTTTAGTAATTTACTTGAGAACTAAGTCTTATGTGATTATTGGGATACTTTAATGTCAAAGGTACTAATTAGGGATAGGTTCATTTTTTTCATGATGTTATTAGGTCCTTTAAGATTATCAAAATACTTCTATGTTGAAGCTATACCTTAGGGGCATTTTAGTAATTTATCATAAAACAAAGTCCTTTAGGGTCATTGGAATGCTTTCATGGCAAAAGTTCACTTTAAAGGACATGTTGGTCATTTCGACTAAGTTCGGATCCTTAGGGTCGAGTTTATTATTTTTCCTCTAAACTGGGTCTTAAGGTAATTATTTTAAATAAAACCAAAATTTTTTAAAAAATTAAAGCAATGTATCCAATTTAAAGCACCAAACGAATTTCTCCCAGCATATAGTAATGAGATATCCTTCTTAAAATAAGAACATCACAAATTTTTAAATTTTATAAAAATAAAAGCTTACATATTCCTTCAGCTCTCCGATAAGGTATGAAACATATTTTGATTTTAAAAACCTTTCATATTCTTGTGGTCATTTGGCAGAGTGCAAAAGAGATAATGATAAAACCTTTTATGTTTCTCTAGTCCTTCAGTAAGGTGTATAAGATATTTTAATTTTCAAAAATACTGAATACCCAATTTTCTTATACAAAATAATAAGTTTGTTTCATAAAATTTTATTTTTATATATATAGGAATTATAATTAATTATCGAACATTGAAATCGAATAATATCAAATTTTAAAATGACACTAATTAATAAGATACCAATTATCGAGCATAATGAGAGAGGGATAAATCCTTACTCGTGATTATAACCAACTACAAGACCTTCATGTGATCTCTAGTATTATCAAAGATTTAGGAGTTTGTTTTTAAGGGTTTCGTAACTCTCGAAATATAAACTTTAATAGATGACAATCTCACCTAGCCTAAATAGATTAGTGGGGACTCTAGAATAAATAGTTGTTTCATAATGACTATTTAGGAATAAGTTGAGTGAGCGATTCATCTTGATGACTTAGTCTTTAGAAATAAGAAAAAAGAATAATAATGATGTGGCCCCTAAAAACAAAAATAATGATATACATATATATATAAGAACGAGGAGTACACTAGCCTTTTAAGTCTGATTGGTCGAGATACATATTCGGGCCATGTTATGACACTCCCTATCTTTTTTTAAGGCTAATATAGAACCTTTACCCTTTCTACGTTTTATGATTAAGATAGAACTTTTCTCTACTTTTCAATTGCTAAGTAGGAACCTCCCTTTTTTTACAAAGATTTTGTATAAACAAATAAAACCTTTAGAGGTAGATGTTTATAAGAGTTTAGGTACAAAAGAAATATGTATCTAAGGATACAAAGTGAAGAATACAAAGATTGGAAGAATTAATCCTATACAATTGTGAACTACTTAGAAAAAATGTATAAAAGAAGTAAATTATGACTCTAAGCTTGATCTCTTGGTTTGTCATCTTATTGGAGGTGTTAAAGAGCCTTATTTATAGGCTTGATCATGAATATAGCCATTGCGAATGTCTTGTGAAGAAATATAGTCGTTGTGAGCTTTATTTAAGTGATTCCCATTTATTCCTACCTAAATTTATTGATACATAAGTTGGTGTATTGATACATTGCTTGTTTTCGTACAAAATATGACCATTGGAAAAGACATGTATTGATACAAACCAAGATGTATCAATACATTCAAAGGTTTTATGAAAGTTTAGCTACAACCAAACATTGTATCGATATATACATGTAGTGTATTAATACGTTCATATAAAAATCATCTTTAAAGGGATTTTCATGACTTTAAAACATATATAACTTATCTAAAATATATGCATTAAGGAAATATTTTTGAGTTAGTTGATTAGTTAAAAACATTTTGGTATGCTTCCAAGGCATTTTCAAAATTGAATTTAAGGAAAAACTCTATCTTGAAAATATTTAATTACAAGCTAAGTAAGCTTAAGTTTTAGTTATATCAAAACCAAGATTAATTCAAAGATATTATAGCTAATAATCTCCCCTTTTTGATATGACAAAACTCAAGGTAAATTTGCTTGCGAAACTCCCCCTTAATCATTTAAAGATTTTCAGTAGAACTCCCCTTTAATAAAAGCATTGAAAAACTTAACGTGAATTCTTTAATAATGCTTTTGAAAAGCTTAGCAGCGGCATTTTTGGTCTTACTTAGCTATAAAGTCACCAACACAAGATTTTAAAGATATTATGAGATATAAATAATATAAGCAAATGTGAAATCTTCCTAGTATATATATCAAAACCAAGATTAATTCAAAGATATTATAGCTAATAATCTCCCCTTTTTGATATGACAAAACTCAAGGTAAATTTGCTTGCGAAACTCCCCCTTAATCATTTAAAGATTTTCAGTAGAACTCCCCTTTAATAAAAGCATTGAAAAACTTAACGTGAATTCTTTAATAATGCTTTTGAAAAGCTTAGCAGCGGCATTTTTGGTCTTACTTAGCTATAAAGTCACCAACACAAGATTTTAAAGATATTATGAGATATAAATAATATAAGCAAATGTGAAATCTTCCTAGTATATATATAAATAAAGTCTAGACAGCTCATTTTGTCCGGAACAGTTTTTGGTATCTTAGGAGTTAGGTAAAAGGTGACAAAATAAATATATATATATAGAAATAAAGCTAGGTCGCCCGGTGACAAAGTTTTTTTTAGGGAAAGTGTAAAATGCCTGTGGACCGCCTTAAAGAAAAATGCAAAAATGAGGCATCAAAGGTTATTTTCAAGGTGTCATTGGAGTCATTTAGGTGAGTACACGAGCCAATTTTCATCTCTTTGTGACCAAGATAAGACAACTCGAGGAACCTAAGGTATGTGCAAGTCATATGGGTGCTTAAAAACTATACGAGGCTTAAAATTTTGAATTTCCATGTGTAGTATCGATACATGAGGGTTTGGTATCGATACCTAAGGTGTGGTATCGATACCTAGCATGATTGTATTGATACAAGTCTTGGTAATATCTAAAGTTATGATTTTTGGCGAAATGTATCGATACACAAACATGAGTATCAATACAAGTCCATGGAGTATTGATATAGGGCTCTAAAGTCTTGAGACTGGAAACATTTTTTGTTCTTAGTATCGATACACACCTCCTTGTATCGATACAACATGCTTTGTATTGATACAGTAAGGCATTTTGCCTTGCTCGGGCCATTTTTCAACATTCAAAAATTTGATTCAAACATGTTTTTAGTACCAAGAAACAATCATAAAGCATTACAAACCTTGGCTTTGAGCCAATGATAGGATTTAAACAAGTTTAGGGCCCAAGCAACCAATGCTAAAGGTCACTTTCACAAGAGATATGGTGGTAAAGAGGGTGGCGGGCATATTAGTAGTTGGGAGGCTATTGCAGCCTTTCTGATTACTTTCTCAGCATGGCAGAACCAATAGCAATAGGGAGGCAGACTAAACATGTTACTTGGATGTCCCCTTAGGTAGAGAAGAAAACCCAACAATGCCCTTGGTTTGTCTCCTAAAGCCATTGGCTTAGCATGAAGATAAAGAGAGAACTAGCTACCTCGGAAACAAAAAAAAAACCTCTTAACTATAAAAAAAAGCACTCTAGTAATCCCAGAAAACTCTCCACCCATCCCCATAAATCCTCTAGCCATTTTTAGCCCTAAAAACACTTCCAAAAACACTGTTTCATTGACTTCCATACTCCATTCTCGTAGCTACCCCAAACCACCACTAGAAAACCTACAAGAACCCAACTTTACACACATTTTGATCCTTAAAAAGCCTCACCATCAACCATACCACTAAAAAGCTACTTCCTTTCATCGTTTTCTTGCTAAATAATAGTAAGAGAAGGAAGAAATTGAGCCTACAGCCACTGTTTCGAAAAAAAGGGAAGTTTAAGTTTTTGGTAGATACCCTCTACCTTGATCTTTATATTTTTTGTTTTGTCATTAACATCATCTTATTAAACCCTTTTTATGCTTTTATGGCCATCTTATCACTCCCATGCATTTTTTATGACTTTGGTTGTGGTAGTTTAAGATCATGATGTTTTTCTTGGTGCCTTCATGCTATTTGGTTAACTAAGCATGCTCCTCTGCATTTTCATCACCTTAATAGCCTCTGTCCATGTAACCTTGCCTTGTTCCTTCCACATCCACATCTTCATCTCATGTTTAAAGCATGCATTCTAACATGTCATAAGTAAGCCCATACATGTCCTAGCAGCTTGATAGGTTCCAGGAAATAAAAATGCCTTTTTTAGCAAAGTCCTTTTTAAACAAGTTTATCCTAAGTATGTCCATGCATCTATCTATCATCTCTATGCATTCTTTTTATCTTTTCTCTGAAAAATGTCATCTTTGCTTGTGTATATATGTTCTCCATGTTCTATATTATGTTTGTGGCACTTTATTTATGTTGAGATGCTTGTTTAAATACTAGAAAGCCCGATTTCAAAAAAAATCCCCAAGTTAAGCACATGCTATCTTTCACACATGGAGAATAACATGAGCTTAAGATTTTTATGACGTTGGCTTCCAGCCTTAGAGGCAAAGCAAGTATTCAGTTCTGGATTCATGGAAGAATGAGTATAAGAATACTGGTTTTCAAAAAAATGAAATGAAGTCTTTTAGTTGAAAAATGTGAATCCTTGGTCTTTAGCTAAACACACTTATAATGACATGGTCAATGGGTTGTTCCATTATCTGAAACTACTTCGAGATTATAGAATGAACTCATGATGCCCATGTCAATCTCTCATCTCGGTTACAGATGTTCAAACATCCATGGCCTGAGCTCAACCCAATGAAAAACCAAAAATATCGAATGCCTCCCCTATTTTGTTCTAGCAACACAGTGGTTTGGATTTGAAAAATTATTTAAAAATAAAACATGATTTATCTAAAATATATTGGTATTTTCCCTTGAAGGGTTTTGAATTACCTTTCCAATGATATCTCATTTACCTTCATATCATCTTGGATGAAATAGTTATGATTTTTTGAATCTTCACTGTCCGAAACCCTTGGATCCAGTGAGTAGTTTACTATTCAGGCTGTTTCGACCCAACAAACAACATTTTTGAATCCCTTGAATATTTTTTCCATAGATTTCATGAAATTCACTTTTTGGAAAGGTATTATTTGCATTTTAACAATTCCGGATGAATTTGAAATGATTTTTCAAAGTCCATTATACCTTTACCCTATACATGTTGCCAGTGTTGAGTCAAGTTGAAATTCAAAAATTAATTCCACCTAGAAAATGATTTTCTAGGATTTTTGGAATATTTTCACATTAATCCTCATCGGGTTACCTTTCCAACGGTACCTTGTTTACTCCCCAGGACCTCCGGATGAGCTCAAAATAAATTTAGAAAGAGAAACAATGCAATGTTATCCTCTGTTTCTAACCTAATTTTTGAAACGCTCTTATTGAGGCATTCGAACGCCTCATGATCTACTCGGCTCATTCCTATTACCTAAACCCCCTTAGACTTGGACCAAGGCTAAACAAAAGAGGAACATTTTAGCCAAACCTTTGGCTTCCGATTTTTAAAGATCCCCCTATCCAAAAATGACCCTTTCCTAATGACATTAAAAATTTCCATTTTCGAGGATACTCCAAACCCATTACTCAAAGGGGATAGTCCAACCCCGCTTTTACCTAAAAAAGACATCAAATTTTCATTTTCGGGGATACTCCAATCCCATTACTCTGAGAGGATACTCCAACCTCACTTTTACCTTAAAATGATGTCAAATTTCCATTTTCAGGGATACTTCAACCCTATTATTCTGAAAGAATACTCCAACCCCGCTTTTTACTTCAAATCTAATGTCAAACTTCTTTTTTTAGGATACTCTAATCCCACTCTTTTGAAGGGATACTCTAACCTCGTTCTTCATATTCCTTCTAAAACCCAAGCTTTTCTCTCTCTCGAGTCATCGAAACCTTTTTCTCCTCAAATTCCCACCGAATCTTACTAAGTCTCAACATTGTCATCTCGATTATTCATTAATAATTGAAGACAACTACGAGATACATCTCGATCATCCCTCTTGTTTATGTATTTGGGTGTTTATTTTTGTGTGGATTTATTTATTGTTTTCTCTCCTATCTTACTAATACGTTTCCTCTTGTAGGGTCCTCAAGTATTCATGCTTTAGAAATTATTTTTAGAATCACAAAACAATATCTTGTGTTGGTATCTCTCTGTGCTGGACATGAAATATTTGATTTTTTTTAAAAAAAACCTATCTGGAGACCATTTTCATAAAAAACCCCTATGTTTCTCACCTCTCTGAGGTGCATAAGTGATAAAATTTTCATTAAAACCTAGGCTCGTATCTTTACAAAATTTCATGCATTAGAAGGAATTACACTTAAATAATGATAAAAATGGAATCGAGGAAATCGAGATTCAAGATATAGTTAGATGGTATCGATTTTCGGGCATTGTGGGGGCGCTAATCCTTCTCCACATATAACCAACTCCTAGACCCAAAACAACGAATCTCTGGTATTATTTTCAATAGGCATCCGGTCATGCCTAACTTAAAATGATCGATGGTGACTCCAAGTTTATGGCCACTTCGTGTTGGCCATCCAAGACTAGTCGAATGAGTGATTTGTCTGACAGTCTTTTACTACTTCATGTCAAACATCATCATATTTTTAAGTCGAGCATGCTTTGGCCCTTCGAATCATCCGAAATTTGTAAAGGCCAGGCACATGGAACGTTGACATAAAGCACAAGCAAGTTACCCTAAAATTTCTCTTTTCTTTTAATATTAAAGTGGTAGAAGGTATGATAGATTAATTCAAAGCTAGGAGACTAATTCTAACAAAATTTCAAAAAAGTATACTAATCATGAACCATTAAAGAGCGTGTATACCAATTATTAAGAAAACATATGCATTTAAGTCTAAATGTGTAGTTCATGCAATTTCTGAATTCTTTTGTAGATATTTGAGCGCATTTGAGATTATGAGTCATAACACAAACCAATTATTAAAGGATTTTAAGAAAGTTAGTCCAATTGTTGTCTAGATACATACTAATTGTTGAATTTTTAGTGTATATGCAAACAAATAATCATTCAAGCAACCATATGGAAAGTTAAAAAATTTTCAAGGAAATCAGGGCAAACTTCCATAGGTTAGAAAATCATTTACTCATTTAGGTTTTGTCAATAAAATAATTTGAGCAATAATTCAATCAAGGAACACACATAAATATGCAATTATTTTAGTCCATAAGTTAAGATCTTGGATATCAATGTTAAAAACAAGTGTTAGAACAATGGATATTAAAAAAAAAAAAAAAACTTAACTTAGGGTCATGTTCAAGGATTCATTCTTAGCAAAAACTTAAGCATACATTGCATGCAAAAATATTATATATAATTAACTCATGCATGTCACCAAACTTAATGCATAATTGAGTAGCATTAGATTAGGGAATATCTCAACCTTATCAACTGTAGATATACTCATTTGGACTTTGAAGATCATGTCAAGTATTTGAATATTCCTTTATGGTTTTGGCTTGATTTGAAGAGGTTGCATGCTTTGTTTGCTTCTTTTTATGCAAGTGTTAATTCTCAAAAGAAAACTTTGTCTCCCTGAACCTAGCAAAAACCTTTAATAAAAGATATCTTGGCAAAAGATAAGCATAAGTAGTTCCAAAAGTTAATTGTCATATATAAGGAAAAAAATATTTAATAAGCTCATGAATTTGTCAAATTAAAAAAAATGTTTAATAAGCTTAATGAGATTTTAAAGCAAAAGATATCAAATGTTAATAAACAGAAATCATTAAGTATATATGGTACCAATTGTCGTTATGCAAGAAAATGAGTTCATAAAGGCACAAAAGCAATGATGCATAGAAATATTTTTCTTTTTAGGCATCATAAAGCAACATGAATACTTAATCATAAAACTCTTGCATTTGATTTGTGAAACACTCATAAATTAATCAAATATGATGTTTAAGCATATGATGAGCTATGAAATGGTTTCTTTAATGTTTAGAAATAATATAAATGAAGCATTTTAAGTAGAAACCCATTAGCAAAACCAATTTTGCATTTTAGAGCTAGCATGAAATTTGCCAAAACAAGCTCCATGTATCGATACAGTGTACCAATATGATAGTGTTGTATTGATACATCAATCATTTTGTCGATATAATTTGGGTTTTGGTTCATTATATCAATAGAAGTCTCAAACCATCAATACAAGCCTTAAGTTTTTTTAGAAGTGCTTACAAAAACATGCAATTTTTCTTTCTAAAACCCATGATTTGATATTCTAATGTAAACCTTTGATTTTAGACATTTGAAACTCATAGGAATGATTAAGGGTTTGAATTAAAACAAATTTTTAAATAATGTTTGAATGAATTTGCATATTTGGTTACATAAACAACTTAAGTCAAGTAATATGCAATTAAAGGTCTTGAAATAAGAAATTTTTATTCAAACCATAGATGCATAAGTTTATAAATGTGTTTAATAAATACCAAATTTGTTTAAGCCATAAATATGAACTTACAACATAAATAAACATCCTAAGTCTTATGCAAGCATAATTGAATAGAAAGCATTAAAGAGACTTAACAATTTGTCAATGCATGTTCGTGGCATCAAATCATAAAATTAAGCTATAAAAATTCCCTCTTAAGATATGCATACCATTTAGTTATGCATTAGAGCTTTTCAATGACTAAAACATGAATTTTACCAAAATCAAACTTTCATGCAAAACTCATGTCTGAGTTCAGGCTTCATAACATAATTTCATAAATCAATTTAGCATATCATTATTAAGCATTAAATCATCAAATGCATACATAATGAAGCTCATAATCACTTAAGATGCAAAACATGAATTTTCATAAAAATCATTCTACATCAAAACAATATTTCATAGAAATATTTTGAATAAAGCATTGTATATTTATAAATATACATACAAAGTTGTAGACACTCCTTTTTGTTTAAGTCAACTTTTGGCATCCCAAGGCTCAATTGAAAGATGATAGAATCAGAAAATTATAAAATAAACTAGGGACAACTGTTGAGTGGCGTGTCATCAGGCACTACTTAGCGACATGGTTCCAGGTGAAAAATTTTTTAGGGAAGGTCGAAAATACCTATGGGTTGTATTAGAGAAAAATGTAAAAATAAGGCATCAAAGATCACTATTCGAGGTGTCACCAGAGTCATTTAGATGAGTATACAGGTCAATTTCTCACTATTTCTGACAAAGGTAAGGTATTCAAAGAGCCTAACATACGTGCAAGTTATATTGGTGCATAAGTATTGATGCAATGCCTTTACGTCACCAAAAAATTAAATTTTCACATGTAGTATCGATACAAGAGGGGTTTGGTATCGATACCTAAGGTGTGGTATTGATACCTAGCATGTTTGTATCAATACAAGCCTTGACAGTCGCTAAAGTTGCAGTTTTTAGTAAAATTATCGATACATAAACATGAGTATCAATACAAATCCATGGAGTATCGATATATGCCTTTAAGTCTCAAGAATGGAAATAATTTTTTACTTTTAGCATCAATACAATGAGGTATTGTATTGATACTCATGCATAAATGTTACCTTGTGTATCGATATAGAATGTTTTGTATCAATACACCAAGGCATTTTTGCCCAGTTCTAGCCACATTTTAGCCTTTAAAGATCTGATTCAAACATCATTTTTGCACAAAAAATCATTATACTTCATACCAGGTCTAAGTTATGGGCTCATGATTAGATTTAAATAAAATTTTAAAGCCCAAATAGCTAATGACAAAGGACATTCTCATGAAATATATGGTTTGTCAAAATGCATGCTTGACTTTTCTCCAGTTGTGGGCTATTTCAGCCCTTTTGCACCACCACTCTACATGACAGAACTAATGAAAATAAGACTAGCTGAGTATAGTACCTGGAACTATCCCCTATTTCATGCATGAAAAATCAAAGATGCCTTTACTTTGTCTCCTAAAAGCATTGGCTGAGAATTGAATTTAAATAGGGACCAAAGCTGACTCAGCAAGAGGACTCTTCCAGCCACCTTCAAAAAAAATCCTCTAACAATCTCTAGCCCCAAAACTCTCCCAAAACACTGCTTCATTAACCTCTATACTTCATTCTCATAGTTCTCCATGCCTCCAATAACCTTTAGCCCTAAATCTTTTTGCATTTTTGTTACTTTTTCCATTTTAAAATGTTATCTTTATGTGTTTGCATGTGTAATACTTATTTATCTTGTGCATGTTGTATTTTATTCATGACTTATTTGTCAAAATGCATGCTTGTTTATTATAAAAAAAAACCTGGTGTTTCAAACAAAACCCCAAGTTAAGTCTATGCTACCTTCAAATAATGGGGACTAGGATAGATTTGATGTTTTGATTAAATTGGCCTTTCAATCTTGGAAACAAACTAAACTTCCAAGTTTGGATCCATAGAAATAAAATGTTGTTTTCTTTTGTTAAAGTATTAAGCATTGATCTTGATCCAATACCTTTTTAGTAACATGGTCTATGGGTTGTTTTATCATCCCAAACTACTCCGAGATTGTGGAACAAACTCATGACGCCTATTTTACTTGGTCACTTCTACGACAAATATTCAGATGTCCAAGATTCGAGTCTATCCTTGGAAAAAAACTTGAAAATTCTGAATAACTCCCTATATTTGCTCTGGTAGCACCATAGTCCGAGTTTGAAAAATTATTTTCAAGTCATAATTTTTTTCTAGAATTTTCCAATATTGTTCTCTTAAAGGGCATAAAAATACCTTTCCAATGCCGGATGAGGGAGTTTTGATTTTTCAAACCTTTGATGTCTAGGATCCCTGGAACTAGCATGTTATCTATTGTTTGGGCTATTTTGGTCCGTTAGATGATTTCCCTGAAATTTTTAAACATTTTTCCTAAAAAATTTATGAAATTCCCTTTCTGAAAAGGCATTGTTTATGATTTAACGATTTCGAATGAGCCCAAAACAATTTTTCAAATTCCATCATGCCCTTTCCCTTGTACATGCTGCCAGTGTCGAAATAGGCCTAACTTTAAAAGTTAATTCTGCAAGGTGATTTTCTAGGATTTTTTGAAAGATTTTTATATTAGTCCTCATTAAGTTAATTTTCCAATGATACCCTATTTATTTCTGAAGCCTTCAGATAAACTTGGAATAAATTCGGGAAGGGTGATAGCATGATGTTGTCCCTTATTTTTAGCCTAATCTCGAGAACATCTTTATAGAGATGTTTAAATGTCTTAAAATGCATCCGATTGGTTCCCCTACCATGCAAACCCTTTTCAAAACATATTTTAAGCTTAAGAAAAAACATATTTTACTCAAATCTTCAATTTCCTATTTTCAAAATACCTTTTTTTTAAACTAACTATTTTTTAAAATCATTAAAAATTTTATCTTTGGGGATACTCTAACCCACCACTCTAAGAGGATATTCCAACCTAGTTTTCCACTAAAAATCTTAAATTTTCTCTCCTAGATTTATTTGAAATTCCTTATTATTTCTTTAAATTGTCAAAGATTTTCATTTTTGGGATACTCCAACCCTACCACTCTGAGGGGATACTTCAACCTCGTTTTCCATTGAAAACTTGATTTTTCGCTCTTAGATATATTCAAGATACATAATTATTTTCATAACTTTATCTCTAGGGATATTCCAACCCCACCTCTCTGAGGGTACACCCTAACCCCACTTTTACCTCAAAATATCTAAAATTTTCCCTCTTTCGAATGCCCTAGATTGTTTTGATAAAATTTTTTTGTCCTTCAAATTACTATCGAATCCAAAATCATCTCTAAATTGTCATCCCAGTTACTCTTCAATAATCGAAGACAATTATGAGATACATTCTGATCGTCTTTCCTTTTTACATGTTTTATTTGTGATTGTTTGTTTGCGATATTATTATATTCTTTTTTGACTTACTAACATGTTTCCTTTTTGTAGTGACTGTCATGTACTCATATATAGAACTTGTTTTCAAATAAATTTATAAGGCAATGTTCCATGTTTGTATCCCTCTAGTGCCTAATGCAGAATATCCATATTTTCAAACTTTAATCTGGAAACTATTTTTATAAAAATCCCTATGCTCCTTATACCTCCACAGCACATAGGTAATATAAATCTTCTTTCAAAACTCTGATTTATATTTTCCACCAAAATGTCATGCATAAAAAAAGTGTTAGCTATATTAGCTTTGAATTAATATCAATTTTGATATAACTAAAACTTAAGCTTAATTAGCTTGTGTTTAAATATTTTCAAGATTAGTATTTTTCCATAAAATATTTTGTAAACACTTTAAAAAATACAAGAATGTGTTTTAACTCCTTCAAGCACTCAAAATGAGTTCTTAATCCATACTTTTATATAAAAGATTTTTTAGATAAGTTTTACATATTTTAAAGTCATGAAAAACCTTTTAAAAATAATTTTCATATGAATGTATCGATACCTATGTGTATGAATCGATACAATACTTGGCAATAGCTAAATAACCTTAAAATGCAGAAATCATAGTTCATGTATCGAGATGAATTATTCTATATCGATACAAGACTGTTTAACGATCATATTTTAGACCGTTAAACACAATGTATCAATACCCACTTAATTGTATTGATACAGAGGCATGGGAACAACGGGAAATGACATTTTGAAGGTTCCAACGGCTATATTCCTTCACCAAATATCCCCAACGGCTACAATTAGGATCAAAGCTATAAATAAGCCTTTCCAACACTTTTAATAAAAGGAAGAACTAAGAGACTATGCTTAAAAGTCATATCTTTCATCTTTTCCATCATTTTTGCTAAATAGCTTATCTTTGTAAAGGATTAAATCTTTCTATCTTTGTATTCTTAATTTTTATCTTTAGATACATATTTTTCTTGAGCCAAAACTCTTGTAAACACTAAACTTTAGAGGTTTTATTTGCTTACACTTAAATCCTTATAAGAAGGGGATATTCTTACTTAGCCATTGAAAAGTAGAGAAGGTTTCTACTTAGCCTTCAAAAGTAGTGAGAGAGGATTCTATCTTAGCCGTAAAAGATAAAGGGTAGAGGTTTCTATCTTAGCCTTGAAAGATAGAGAGTGTAAAGGTTAAACCTTGTCCCTGAAAGGTAGATAATTTAAGTTTATGAATTATGGAATTCTAAGGCAAGTGAGGCTGAGGTAGAGAACGTAAGCAATTGAGGCTGAATCTCTCTAAATTATTGAGTTTGCTTTTTTTCCCTTTTCTTTAATTTTTTTTATTTTTATTTACTAACTTGCACTCTAAAGTTTACTATTTTGTCAATTGTATTTATTAAAGTTTTAATTTACCAAAACTTTGAGAAATCAATCTACCCTCATCTTGATTTCATTCACCACTAAAAGGTCTAACAATTGATATTAGAGCTTGTGTTTCATTCTTATAAGCTTAATATCCTTAAGAAAAGATCTACAAAAGAGTAAGTGAATGGCTAGTGGTGATATTTTCGATATGGGCCAAGAAAGACATTAAATTGTAAGGCCTTTTTTCTTCGACAGTGAAAATTACGCATTTTAAAAGACAAGGATGAGGCTATTTGTCCAAGCAAATGATTATCAAGTTTGGAAGATAATCGTGAAAGGCCCACTCATCCCAATAAAAATGATAGATGATCTTGAAGTTCTTAAAGAAGAATGGGAATAGGATGAGCAAGACAATAAGATGGCTTAACTCAATGCCAAGGCTATGCACAAAATTTTTTTTTGTATTAGGCCCTAATGAGTATAATAGGGTTTCTTTGTGTGATAATCCCAAAATGCTATAGGATAAGTCAGCTATCACATATGAAGGGACCAATCAAGTCAAAGAGTCTAAGATAAGCATGCTCATTCTTGATTATGAGATGTTCAAGATGAAATTAGAAGACAGCATTATAGAGATGTCTGATAGAGTCATAAACATAGTAAATGGCTTGAAGGGTCTTGGAAAGGTGTATCCCAATAAGGAGATGGTCAAGAAAATGTTGAATAGCCTCTATAAGTCATTGGAAGCTAAAGTGATTACAATTAAAGAGTCAAAAGACCTTAATCTCCTTGCCTTAGACAAGCTTATCAGATCACTCTTTACATATGAAATGAAGATAAATCATGGAAAAAAGCAACCAAGAAAAGTGACATTGCATTGAAGGCTTACATTAGTGAGGAAAAGGGGGACGACGATGAGAATGGTGGAGATATAGAGATGATTATATTTGCCAATAGATTCAAGAAATCATGAAGATAAATAAGGGCAAATCATCCTAATCTGAAAAAGTTAACAAAATAGTGTGCTATAATTGTAACGAATCGGGCCTCGTCAAATTTAACTACTCATTATTGAAAAAGAAGAAGGCATTTATAGCAATTGGAGTGATAGTGACTCTTCTAATGATGATGACTCCAAGGAAGACCAAATTAGCAACCTTTGATTCATGGCTCTTAAAGAGCCGAAAGTAACCTTAAACTCTCCAAATTTAAATTCCTATACATTTGATGAGTTACAAGATTCATTTGATGATCTTGTAGTTGAGTTTAAGGAAATAAACTCTAAACACAAAAAATAATCTCAAAATTAAAAGTTGAGAATGATTTACTATTAAAATCAAATCTTATTTTAGAGAATGAAACAAAAAAATTGGAAAATGATTTTAATGACTTCAAGCCAAGAATTAACATTTTAGAAGAAGTAAATCTTAATTTGAAGAGAAAAATTGAAAGCTTGGAGCAAGAAAAAAAATCATTTTAGACAAATCTTTTCAAGTTAATATGACCAAGTGCTTACATTGCAATTTTCATTGTCATAATTTACATACTTGTCCTATTAAGAAAAGGACACAATTTAAAGTCAAGCAAGTATGGGTTTCTAAGGGAACAAGAGGCTTTGAGACTAACCTTCAAAGACCCAAAGCAATTTGGGTACCAAAAACCAATTAAAAGTATCTTGTAGGTGTGTTTGAGCAATAAGGAGCAACGCAATACAAACGGATGCTCTAGACACATAAAGAAGTGTTATGGGTTACCTTTAAGCTTTAAAATTTAATATGCATTTGGTTATTCATGAGTAATTATTAATGCCTTATTGAATTTTTTTTTAAAATTTGTTTTCAATGCAAAATTGGTTTAATGAAATTTCATGTTTTACATCTTGAGCAACTATAAGCTTAAATATGCATGCATTTGATGATTTAGTGCTTAATGATAATATGTCAAATTAATTTGTGAAATGTTTTTATGAAGCATAACTTATGAATGATTTATGCATAAAAGGTTAATTTTGATAAACTTCATCTTTTAAGTCATTCATAAGCTTTATTGCATAACTAAATTATATACATATCCTTAGGGGGAGCATTTAGAGTTACTTATAAGATATGATGCCATAAACAAGCATTGCAAGTTTTTAAGTCTCTTTAATGCTTTATGTTCAATTATGCTTGCATTAGACTTAGGATGTTTGATTATGTTGTAAGTTCATGTTTTATGGCTTAAATAAGTTTAGTATACGTTAATACTTTTAAACTTGTGCATATGTGATTTGAATGAAAATCTTTTATTCCAAGATCTTTAGTTCCATATTGCCTTACTTAAGTGACCAAATATGCTAATTCATTCAAACTTGATTTTAAAAGTTATTTTAATCCAAACTTTGATTATTCATATGAGTTTTGAATGCTTAAAATCAAAAGTGTTCATTAGAATCTAAAATCATGGGTTTTGAAATGCCAAATATTTGGAAAACTTAAGGCATGTATTGATATTTAGAGCCCTCTATTGATACAATGAACAGAAAC
>JBBYHL010300206.1:0-24080 GCA_038381835.1 Adansonia madagascariensis
AGAAGAACACAAATTTGCATAACTCATTTACAAGGTTTTATATGGCACAACAAAAATTAAATAACATGCTAGAAACATAAAGGGCATTTTTTGATAAAGATGGTTTAGGCTATAATAGAATTGAAAAAGAAACTCACTTCCAGAACTTCTTTATAACACAAAACAAATCATTTGATGCATCTAGCATATGTACAAATTGCCATAAACTAGGTCACACATCCCATACATGCTTATTAAAAACTATCATTTATAGAGGTAAACTTATTAGGAGAATATAGGTTCCCAAAGGTGTTGGCACATTTCAAAAAGAAGCTACAAAATTAAAATGGATTCCAAACGGCGCAAAAATTTTAAGCACTAATACTCAAGGACCTAAGAAAATTTGTGTACCTAAAAAGAAAATATGATTTTATGGTTGTAGGAGGAAGAGCATTGCTTGAAGGCAAATTCAACAAAAGAAAATTCTTGGTACCTTGGTAGTGGATGCTCAAGACACATGATCGATGACCAAAATCTATTCGTGGAGCTAAAGCCTAAGGATAGAGGAAGTGTTACTTTTGGTGACAACTCAAAAGGACAAATTAAAGGTATTGGAACCATAGGTAACAATTCTTCATCCAACTTTGAAAATGTTCTATTTGTCAAAGATCTTAAACATAATCTCCTTAGTATTAGTCAATTGTGTGATAAAGGCATGAAAGTTATTTTTGAATCAATTAATTATCAAGTTGTTGTTGTTAAAACAAATAAAAATTGTTTTTGTAGGACATAGAGAAGGAAATGTTTATATTGTGCATCTAGATGATTTATTTTCTTAAAATGTTTGTTTCATTGCTAATATTGATGACTTGCATTAGTTGTGGCATAGAAAATTAGGACATGCTAATATGAATGTAATCTCCAAACTATCTAGAAAAGACCTTGTTATTGGATTGCCAAAAATAAAATTTGATAATGATAGAATATGTGATGCATATGTCTAATGCAAACATAGAAGAGCTTCATTCAAACCAATTAATATTGTCTTAACAACTATAGTATTACCACTTATTCATACTGATCTTTTTGGTCTTACTAGGACATTAAGCTTAGGAGGTAAACAATATGGATTTGTTATTGTAGATGATTACTCTAGGTTTACTTGGGTTCTCTTCTTACACTCTAAAGATGAAGCCTTAGAAAAATTCATTACTTTTTGCAAAATTATCCAAAATGAAAAAGGTTATTCTATTTCAAGTGTAAGAAGTGATCATGGAAAAAAATTTGAAAACCTTGGTTTTGATAAATTTTGTAATGAAAATAGTATTAGCCATAACTTCTCGGCACCTAGAACTCCTCAACAAAAATGGAGTTGTTTAAAGAAAAAAAGAACCTTAAAAGAAATGGCTAGAACCATGCTTTATGAAAACAAATTACCAAGATATTTTTGGGTGAAAGCTGTTAATACTTCTTGCTATATTATAAATAAAGCCATGATTAGGCCAATCCAAAAGAAAACTCTATATGAACTTTTTAAAGGAAGAAAACCTAACATTAGCTTCTTTCATCTTTTTGGATGTAAATGCTTTGTATTAAATAATGGAAAAGACAATCTTGGTAAATTTGAAGCAAAAAGTGATGAAAGAATTTTTCTTGGTTATTTAACAAATTCCAAAGCTTATAAAGTGTTTAATAAGAGAACTTTAGCTGTTGAAAAGTCAATACATGTTATATTTATGAAGCTAACTCAACCTTGAGAAAGGTATCTTTTAATGATGATGATGTAGAGATTTACCAAGAACAAACATTACATAAGGAACAAGGACAAACAATGCAAAATCAAGAAGATCCACAAGAGGAAGAACTACATGAGCCAACTCAAGTAGAAAGGGAAAGAAATCATTTTAGAGAGTTGACTTATGTCAAAGATGGTGAGATAATTGGTGATCCAAAGTAAGGGGTAAGAACTAGATCATCCCTTAGAAATACATGCAATTATGTAGGCTTTTTTTCACAAATTGAACCCAAGAATTTAGATGAGGCTCTAAAAGATGATAATTGGATCATCGCTATGCAAGAAAAGTTAAACCAATTTGAAAAAAGCAAAGTTTGGAATTTAGTTGAGAAACCTAGTAATTATCCCATTGTAGGTACTAAATAGGTTTTTAGGAACAAACTTGATGAAAATGGAACAATAGTTAGGAATAAGGCTAGATTAGTAGCCAAAGGATATAGTCAAGAAGAAGGAATTGATTATGATGAAACTTATGCCCCCGTAGCTAGACTAGAGGCCATTAGAATACTAGTAGCTTTTGCATGTTTTAATAATTTCAAGTTATATCAAATGGATGTCAAAAGTGCTTTTCTAAATGGCTTCATTAATGAGGAAGTTTATGTTGAATAACCTCCCGGTTTTGAAAATCCTCATTTTCCCTATCATGTTTTTAAACTTTCCAAAGCTTTCTGTAGACTAAAGCAAGCACCTAAGGCATGGTATGAAGACTCTCAAAATTTTTAACTAAAAAGGGTTTCAATAGAGGCAATGCTCATAAAATTCTATTTATAAAAGTAAAAAACAAAGACATTTTAGTGATTCAAGTTTATGTTAATGATATTATTTTTTGTGCTACTAATGAATCTCTTTGTCAAGAATTTTCTAAGTTAATGCAAGGTGAGTTCGAGATGAGCATGATAGGAGAATTAACATTCTTCTTAGGGCTACAAATTAAACAAACTAAAGATGGCATCTTTATCAATCAAGCAAAGTACACCAAAGAATTACTCAAGAGGTTCAAAATGGATGAAGCAAAGCCATGTTCCACACCTATGAGTACCACAACAAAGCTTGAAAAGGATAAAAGAGGTAAAATCATTGACTCCAAACTTTATAGGTCTATGATAGGTTCATCACTATATCTTACTACAAGTAGACCAGACATAATGTTTAGTGTATGCCTATATGCTAGATACCAATCATCAGCACAAGAGTCTCATCTAATTGCCATCAAAAGAATCTTTAGATATCTTAGAGATACTCCAAATCTAGGCCTATGGTATCCTAAAGAATTATCCCTTATCTTACATGTTTACTCTGATGCAGATTTTGGTGGATGTAAAATTCATAGGAAAAGCACTTCCGATACAAGTCAATTTCTTGGAAATATGCTCATATCATGGTTTTCCAAGAAACAAAATAGTGTTGCTTTATCCATAACCAAAGTGAAATACATATTCGTGGGTAGTTGTTGTGCCCAAATTTTATGGATAAAACAACAAATGTTGGATTTTGGCATTACCATGGATCATATTCCAATTAGATGTGACAATACTAGTGCCATTTGTCTCACCAAAAATCTAATCCAACACTCTAGACCCAAGCACATAGAAATTAGACATCATTTCATTAGAGATCATATGCAAAAAGGTGCAATAGTGCTTGAGTTTGTTAATACCTTGCATCAATTAGCTGATATTTTCACTAAACCACTTGACAAGGATAGATTTTGCACAATTAAAAGTGAAATTGGATTAATGAATACACCTTAAAATTCATAATTTGATCTAAATCTTGATACTGTGGCTTACTATTATTTACATCATGCTTAGTTTGATAAAACTAGTTTTACACATTTACTTATTTGATAGTGTTTAATTGTCATGACTTCTATTAGATAATTTTGTTAAATCTTGATTAAGTTTTGAATGATCTTGATTTTGGTCCAAATTATATTTTCAAATGTTTTAAATGGATAATTAGGTAAAAAATACATCTAATTTGATGTCATCTTATTGGAAATGACCCCATATTAGGCCTTCTATATCGGTTCCTGTATATTCTTCTTCTATGTATCGAGACTTGTTTCCATTGTATCGATACAAACCCAGATATGTTCTTTGTATCGATACCTGCCCTTCTGTATTAATACACTGTATCGATACTTCTTAGTGTGTATCGATACAATAGCAACTTGATCTAAGTCTTGAGACCAAGTTCCTTGTATCTATACAAAACCCAAAAATGTTCTTTGTATCGATACTACTTTTTCTGTATCGATACTCACTATTCATTTAGAACCCACCATGTGAAATTTCATCATTCATAAACACTGTTTATAATACCATCCTTCTCTCACTCCATACTCCAATCTTCAAAACTCATCATCCTCACCATTTTATCTTAAAATCGATTATTCCATAAACCAAATTCCCTTATCCTACTTACCCAAAACCATTTCAAAATCATCCACTACTATCCAAACCATCAAGATTTTAAAATTCCCCATTACCCTAATGCTCACCGTTTCCCTCTCTAAATCCATTACTTTTGTCCAAATTTCTTCCAAAAATTCAACTTTTTTTCATTACTAAACTGTTCCCCATCATTGCTTGTGCGATTGATTATGGATTCACTCATTACATCACACCAATTGCAACCCAATTTTAGTGCCCATCACCTGTTCCGCAAAAGTCCTCAAATAGCCTTTTACCCACTCAACATGTTCCCTCACCACTTGCTCGACAAAAGTCCTTACACAGCCATGGCTCTTAAAACCAAACAAACAACACACAATTAAGGTCCTATCACCTATGCGTCCACCTCTTTCGCTCGTCAACCGCCTTCGGCCCAAAATCAGCCTTTCTTTGACTTTTGCTTTCAGGATGCACAGGCTCGAAAGCGTTTCACTACCATTTATACCCGGATGCTCATCCAACAATGTTGAGTCATCGACTTTCCTTTTCTCTGGTCTATTAACTATCCTTACCTTCAAATCTTTGAAATCTTTGGATGGACCAAAATCCTTTCCTTAAATGTTTTGGTACATGAAAATCTTGTTCGTGCCTTCTTTAGCAATGCCTCTCTCATTATTAATGACCACGATGATGTCATTGCTATTCAGTCCTATCTTTTAGGATAAGATCTCTTCATTAACATGGCTTCTCTCGAGTCTGCTTTTGGTTTTTTGAATGAAGGCATCATCCATGAAGGCTCAGCTCTCACTACATTATGCATCCCTTACAACAAAGCCATGATCCTTCCTTCAGTTGATCGCTTACTCTATTTTATAATTTTATATGTGCTCCAACCATACAGAACCAAACATACTTCGATTAGCGACATGAATTATTGGTGGCTGCATATGATTCAATCCGACAATTATCCAAATTTAGCCTATTTCATAGTTATGGACCTTGTTCTATGCATACGTGGTTGTCATAGTCTTCTCCATGGCATGGCCTTGAGTTACTATTTTGACGCTCAAGGTCTCGATCTCTTATGCAACCCTAAAATCATGGTAACCATATACTTCTACATTGGTCGCAAATCTATGGGACTTCCAGATATAAAATTTAAGGTGGCAACTTTATTCTTAAGGCTCATCGATAGCCATCACTTGAGCAATCGGATGCTTCCGTTCCCGATGATCATGATGAAATGGAGCATGATGAGCCTCCTCCACCTCCGACTCCTATGCCTATGGATATTCCCACGATGTTCACATCTATCATGGGCCATTTTAATGCATAGGAAGGATGATTCGACACCATAGATGCTCGTCTCTCTACCCTTGAGCAAAGGCACCAAGCTCTAATGGAGCAATTCCATGCTTTCTCTGCTGCCTTCCCTCTATAACTCCACCTACTCCTTCACCCGCCGAGGATCCTTCAACCAGTCACATCTAGTCAACTTAGAAACATTTATTAAATTGTCAAACTTTATGTCTTTAGGATATCGTTTTAAGATCGTTAGAATTTCTCTTTACTTATCTGCCTTTATGATTTTCGGTTTCTCTGCCACTCTATGTTTTGCATTGTCTTAAACATCTTTTGCTTGCTTTATTACTTTATCCTACTTATGCTTCCTTATGCCTATTTATCCTTGAATTCTGTTTTGATATAACAAAAAGGGGGGAAAGACCTTAAATTTGCAATATGTTGCCTTCCATGAATTGATTATGCATGTGTTAGAACCCAAATTACATGTTAAACATAAACCTGATTTTTTAAGCTTAATTTCTAATCTCGGACAATTTATTGAGGGGGAATTATTTCTTTTGTTACTTAAAATAAATCTTTAAAATAAAAAACCATTGCCTTATTGAAGGGGAGTTATTTTTTTAAACTCAAACACAAGCAGATTTATCTTAAGTTTTGTTATATCAAAAAAGGGGGAGATTGTTAACATTGATTTTGGTTTTGATATAACAAACAACTTAAGTTAAATTAATACTCAACTTAGTTTTTATGTTTAAATTGAAAAGCATCTTTAAAAATACTAAGTATGTAATTTGTCAAAAAATGATATATTTATACTTAAAACAATTCTTAAGATGTGTTTGAGTCAACAAAAATCATTTCACAAACCATATCGATACTAAGTAAGCTGTATCGATATAGATACCTTTGTATCGATATATATGAGGGTTTCAACCAAACCTAGGCTACTACCAAACCTTATATCAATACTCATGGAGTGAGTATCGATACTAAGCAACCTCTATCGATACATACACACTTGTATCGATACATTTAAGGGTTTCATACAAACCTTGGCTACTACCAAGCCTTGCATCGATACTCATGGACAAGTTATAACGATCATCTTTTTGAATTGTGTATCGATACTATTGGTATTGTATCGATACTATAGCACAGGATTGAACGAAAATAAGCATTTATGAAGGCTATAATGGCTCTCCAACCACCACATTAAATGCCCAATGTCTATAAATCAATTTTCAAGTATAAATGGAGGTTCCAAATAGCTGAAGAGGCAGAGATACAAATTTCATTAAATCATTGAACAACAAAAAGATCAAAATCATCAAACTCATTATTTTCCACTTGCATCAAATTCATACTCTTCAAGTCTATTTGTATCTCATTCTTCTTGTACTTAAATTCCAGAAAACATCTACCTACTAGAGGTTCAATTTATTTACAAAATACATCTTTTATTTGATAAAAGGTATTTGTGAAAGTAAGTAAAAATATTTGAGAGTTTAGGGTATAATTCTCAAAGAGATTGAAAGGTTCTATGTAAGCCTTAAAAGATAGTTCTGTAAGGTTATACCTTAGCTTTAAAGGTAACAATTTCCTTAGTGAATTACGAAAATCACCTTGGTAAGAAAGCACCAAGAAGAGAGACTATAGGTGCCGAATTAAAAGACCGAACCTCTAGACATCCATTGTTGGTTTTTCTTTTCCTTATCTTATTTTTAATTTTCCAATTTACAAAGTTTTTATAGAACCAATTCACCCCTTCTTGGTTTAATCTCTCCTTTGAAGCTAACATATCTTGATTAGGAGAATAAGTTTATGGTTCTTCATCATGAAAAGAAAAGAGATTCTTATGTGAATCAGTATTTTTCCAAATCGACGGACGAATAATAATTGTAAAAATGGTAGAAAGAGAAGTTTTTCTTACAACCTAAAGCATCAATATCATTTATCCTAATGAGGAGAATGTGTTTATGGTGCCTAATCATGTAAAGAAAGGAGATTATTATTTGAATCTATGTTTTTTCTAATTGACAGATAGACCTTAATTCTAAAAAATGGCGAGAAGTGAAGTTTTTCTTATGAAACCAAAGCATCAATTCGTTTATCCCAATGAGGATAATGAATTTATGGTGCCCAATCATTAAAAGAGAATAGATTATTATATGAATCCATGTTTATCCCGATTGATAGATGAACTTTAATTGTAAAAATGGTAAAAAGAGAAGCTTTTCATATGAAACCAAAGCATCGATGTCATTTATCCCAATTAGAAGAATAAGTTTATGGTTCCTTATCGTGAAAGGAAAGGAGATTCTTATGTGAATCCGTGCTTTTCCAAATCGATGGACGAACATTAATCCCAAAAATGGTACAAGGAGAAGTGTTTCTTATAAAACCAAAGCATCAATATCATTTATTCTAATGAGGAGAATATGTTAATGATGCCAAATCATGAAAAGAAAGGAGATTATTACGTGAATCCATATTTATCCTAATTGACAAACAAACTTTGATTCTAAAAATTGGTGGGAAGTGAAGTTTTTCTTATGAAAATAAGGCATCGATTCATTTATCCCAATAAAGAGAATAGATTTGAGGTGCCCAATGATTAATAGAGAAGTGATTATTATGTGAATCTGCATTTATCCCAATTTACATATGAATTTTAATTGTAAAAAAGGTAGAAAGAGAAGCTTTTCTTATGAAACCAAAGCATCAATGTCATTTATCCCATTTAGGAGAATATGTTTATGATTCTTCATCATGAAAAGAAATAAGATTATTATGTGAATACGTATTTATCCCAATTGAAAGATGAACTTTAATTCTAAAAATGGTAGAAAGAGAAGTTTTTCTTATGAAATAAAGCATCAGTATCATTTATCCCAATGAGGAGAATGAGATTACGGTTCCTCATCATGAAAATAAAGGAGTTTATCCCAATAAATAGATGAACTTTGATTCTAGAAAATGGTGGGAAGTGAAGTTTTTTTATGAAACCAAAGCATAAATTCATTTATCGCAATGAGGAGAATGAATTTGTGGTGCCCAATCATTAAAAAAAGGCAATTATTATGTGAATCTATGTTTATCCCAATTGAAAAATAAACTTTAATTCTAAAAATGGTATGAAGGGAAGTTTTTCTTAGGAAACCAAAGCATCAATATCATTTATCCTAATGAGGATAATATGTTTATGGTGCCCAATCATGAATAGATAGGAGATTATTATGTCAATCCGTGTTCCAAATTGACAAACGAACATTAATTCTAAAAATGGTAGAAAGAGAAGATTTTCTAATGAAACTAAGGCATCAATATCATTTATCTCAACGGGGACAATGTGTTTATGGTGCCCAATCATGAATAGACTGGAGATTATTATGTGAATCCATATTTGTCCAAATTGATGGATGAACATTAATTCTAAAAAGGGTAGAAAAAGAAGTTTTCCTTATGAAACCAAATCATCAATTCATTTATCCCAATCAAAAGAACGAGCTTATGGTACCCAATCATGAAAAAAAAAAGAAGATTATTATGTGAATCCATGTTTATCCCAATTAAAAGATTAACTTTAATTCTAAAAATTATAGAAAGAGAAGCTTTTCTTATGAAATCAAAGTATAAATATCATTTATCCCGATAAAGAGAATGTGTTTATGGTGCCCAATCATGAAACGAAAGGAAATTATTTGCAAATTCGAGTTTGTCCAAATCGATGGTTGAACGTTAATTCTAAAAATGGTAGAAAGAGAAGTTTTTCTTACAAAACCAAGGCATCATATCATTTATCCCAATGAGGAGAATATGTTTACGATGCCTAATCATGTAAAGAAATAAGATTATTACGTGAATCCACGTTCATCTTAATTGACAAATGAACTTTGATTCTAAAAAATGGTGGGAAGTGAAGTTTTTCTTATAAAAACAAGGCATCATTTCATTTATCCCAATGAGGAGAATAGATTTGAGGTGCTCAATCATTAATAGAGAAGTGATTATTATGTGAATCCGCATTTATCCCAATTTACAAATGAATTTTAATTGTAAAAATGGTAGAAAGAGAAGCTTTTCTTATAAAACCAAAGCATCAATGTCATTTATCCCATTTAGGAGAATATGTTTACGGTTCTTCATCATGAAAAGAAATGAGATTATTATGTGTATCCATCTTTATCCGATTTGAAAGATAAACTCTAAGCCTAAAAATGGCAGAAAGATAAGTTTTCCTTATGAAATAAAGCATTAGTATCATTTATCCCAATGAGGAGAATAAGATTATGGTTCCTTATCATGAAAATAAAGGAATTTATCCCAATAAATAGATGAACTTTGATTCTAAAAAATAGTGTGAAGTGAAGTTTTTTTAATGAAACGAAAGCATAAATTCATTTATCGTAATGAGGAGAATGAATTTATGGTGCCCAATCATTAAAAGAAAGGAGATTATTATGTGAATCTGTGTTTATCCTAATTGAAAAATAAACTTTAATTCTAAAAATGGTATGAAGGAAAGTTTTTCTTATGAAATCAAAGCATTAATATCATTTATCCTAATGAGGACAATGTGTTTATAGTGCCCAATCATGAATAGATAGGAGATTATTATGTCAATCCATGTTTGTCCAAATCGACGGACATACTTTAATTCTAAAAATGGTAGAAAGAAAAGTTTTTCTAATGAAACCCAGGCATCAATATCATTTATCCCAAAGAGGACAATGCGTTTATGGTGCCCAATCATGAATAGACAGGAGATTATTATGTGAATCCATGTTTGTCCAAATCGATAGACGAACATTAACTCTAAAAAGGGTAGAAAGAGAGGTTTTCCTTAAGAAACCAAAGCATCAATTCATTTACCCTAATCAGAGGAAAGAGCTTATGGTACCCAATCATGAAAAGAAAAAGGATTTTTATATGAATCCATGTTTATCCCAATTGAAAGATGAACTTTAATTCTAAAAATTATAGAAAGAGAAGCTTTTCTTATGAAACCCCAGCATAAATATCATTTATCCCAATGAAGAGAATGTGTTTATGATGCCCAATCATGAAAAGAAAGGTAATTATTTATGAATTCATGTTTGTCCAAATCGACGGACAAATGTTAATTCTAGAAAATGTAGAAAGAGAAGTTTTTCTTACAAAACCAAAGCATCAATATCATTTATCCCAATGAGAAGAATATGTTTACGATGCCCAATCATGTAAAGAAAGGAGATTATTACATGAATCCACGTTCATCCCAATTGACAAACGAACATTAATTCTAAAAAATGATGGGAAATGAAGTTTTTCTTATGAAAATAAGGCATCAATTCATTTATCCTAATGAGGAGAATAGATCTGAGGTGCCCAATCATTAATAGAGAAGTGATTATTATGTGAATCCGCATTTATCCCAATTTACAAATGAATTTTAATTGTAAAAATGGTAGAAAGAGAAGCTTTTCTTATGAATCCAAAGCATCAATATCATTTATGCCATTTAGTAGAATATTTTTATAGTTCTTCATCATGAAAAGAAATGAGATTATTATGTAAATCTGTGTTTATCCCATTTGAAAGATGAACTTTAATTCTAAAAATGATAGAAAGAGAAGTTTTTCTTATGAAATAAGGCATCAGTATCATTTATCCCGATAAGGAGAATGAGATTATGGTTCCTCATCATGAAAATAAAGGAGTTTATCCCAATAAATAGATGAACTTCGATTCTAAAAAATGGTAGGAAGTGAAGTTTTTTTTATGAAACCAAAGAATAAATTCATTTATCGCAATGAGGAGAATGAATTTGTAGTGCCCAATCATTAAAAGAAAGGAGATTATTATGTGAATCTGTGTTTATCCTAATTGAAAAATGAACTTTAATTCTAAAAATGGTATGAAGGGAAGTTTTTCATATGAAACCAAAGCATCAATATCATTTATCCCAAAGAGGACAATGTGTTTATGGTGCCCAATCATGAATAGATAGGAGATTATTATGTGAATCCGCATTTTTTCAAATTGACGGATGAACATTAATTCTAAAAAGGGTAGAAAGAGAAGTTTTCCTTATGAAACCAAAGCGTTAATTCATTTATCCCAATCAGAACAATGAGCTTATGGTACCCAATCATGAAAAGAAAAAAGATTGTTATGTGAATCCATGTTTATCCCAATTGAAAGATGAACTTTAATTCTAAAAATTATAGAAAGAGAAGCTTTTCTTAACCAAAGCATAATTATCATTTATCCCAATGAAGATAATGTGTTTATGGTGTCCAATCATGAAAAGAAACAAGATTATTACATGAATCTATGTTTATCCCAATTGACAGATGAACTTTGATTCTAAAAGATGGTGGGATGTGAAGTTTTTCTTACAAAACCAATGCATCAATTCATTTATCCCAACGAGGAGAATATATTTGAAGTGCCCAATCATTAATAGAAAAGTAATTATTGTGTGAATCCATATTTATCCCAATTGAAAGATGAAATTTAATTCTAAAAATGGTAGAAAGAGAAGTTTTTCTTATGAAATAAAACATCAGTATCATTTCTCCTAAGGAGGAGAATGAGATTATGGTTCCTCATCATGAAAATAAAGGAGTTTATCCCAATAAATAGATGAACTTTGATTCTAAAATATGGTGGGAAGTGAATTTTTTTTATGAAACGAAAGCATAAATTCATTTATCACAATGAGGAGAATGAATTTGTAGTGCCCAATCATTAAAAGAAAGGAGATTATTATGGGAATCTATGTTTATCCTAATTGAAAAACAAACTTTCATTCTAAAAGTGGTATAAAGAGAAGTTTTTCTTATGAAACCAAAGCATCAATATCATTTATTCTAATGAGGATAATATGTTTATGGTGCCCAATCATGAATAGACAGGAGATTATTATGTCAATCTGTGTTTGTCCAAATTGACAGACATACTTTAATTCTAAAAATGGTTGAAAGAGAAGTTTTTCTAATGAAATCAAGACATAAATATCATTTATCCCAAAGAGGACAATGTATTTATGGTGCCCAATCATGAATAGACAGGAGATTATTATGTGAATCCGTATTTGTCCAAATCGATGGACAAACATTAATTCTAAAAAGGGTAGAAAGAGAAGTTTTCCTTGTGAAACCAAAGCATCAATTCATTTATCCTAATCAGAAGAATGAGCTTATGGTACCCAATCATGAAAAAAAGAAAATTGTTATGTGAATCCATGTTTATCCCAATTGAAAGACGAACTTTAATTCTAAAAATTATATAAAAGAGAAGCTTTTCTTATGAAACCAAAGCATAAATATCATTTATCCTAATGAAGAGAATGTGTTTATGGTGCCCAATCATGAAAAGAAAGGAAATTATTTGTGAATTCGTGTTTGTCCAAATCAACGGATGAACATTAATTTTAAAAATGGTAGAAAGAGAAGTTTTTCTTGCAAAAGCAAGGCATCAATATCATTTATCCCAATGAGGAGAATATGTTTACGATGCCCAATCATGTAAAGAAAAGAGAATATTACATGAATCCATGTTCATCCCAATTGATAAACGAACTTTGATTCTAAAAAATGGTGGGAACTAAAGTTTTTCTTATAAAAACAAGGCATCATTTCATTTATCCCAACGAGGAGAATAGATTTGAGGTGCCCAATCATTAATAGAGAAGTGATTATTATGTGAATCCATATTTATCCCAATTTACAGATGAATTTTAATTGTAAAAATGGTAGAGAGAGAAGCTTTTCTTATAAAACCAAAGCATCAATGTCATTTATCCCATTTAGGAGAATATGTTTATGGTTCTTTATCATGAAAAGAAATGAGATTATTATGTGAATCTGTGTTTATCCCTATTGAAAGATGAACTTTAACTCTAAAAATGGTAGAAAGAGAAGTTTTTCTTATGAAATAAAGCATCAGTATTATTTCTCCCAAGGAGGAGAATGAGATTATGGTTCCTCATCATGAAAATAAAGGAGTTTATCCCAATAAATAGATGAACTTTGATTCTAAAAAATGGTCGGAAGTAAATTTTTTTTATGAAACCAAAGCATAAATTCATTTATCGCAATGAGGAGAATGAGTTTGTAGTGCCCAATCATAAAAAGAAAGGAGATTATTATGTGAATCTATGTTTATCCTAATTGAAACATAAACTTTCATTCTAAAAATGGTATAAAGGGAAGTTTTTCTTATGAAACCAAAGCATCAAAATCATTTATCCTAATGAGGACAATGTGTTTATGGTGCCCAATCATGAATAGACAGGAGATTATTATGTCAATCCATGTTTGTCCAAATTGACGGACATATTTTAACCTAAAAATGGTAGAAAAGAAAGTTTTTCTAATGAAACCAAGACATCAATATCATTTATCCCAAAGAGGACAATGTGTTTATGATGCCCAATCATGAATAGACAGGAGATTATTATGTGAATCCATGTTTGTCCAAATCAACGGACGAATATTAATTCTAAAAAGGGTAGAAAGAAAAGTTTTCCTTATGAGACCAAAGCATCAATTCATTTATCGTAATTAGAAGAATGAGCTTATGGTACCTAATCATGAAAAGAAAGAAAGTTGTTATGTGAATCCATGTTTATCCCAATTGAAAGGTGAACTTTAATTCTAAAATTTTTAAAAAAGAAGCTTTTCTCATAAAACCAAAGCATAAATATCATTTATCCCAATGAAAAAAATGTGTTTATGGGGCCTAATCATGAAAAGAAAGGAAATTATTTGTGAACTCGTGTTTGTCCAAATCGACGGACGAATGTTAATTCTAAAATGGTAGAAAGAGAAGTTTGTCTTACAAAACCAAAGCATCTATATCATTTATCCCAATGAGGAGAATATGTTAACGATGCCTAATCATGTAAAGAAAGGAGATTATTACATGAATCCACATTCATCCTAATTGACAAACGAACTTTGATTCTAAAAAATAGTGGGAAGTAAAGTTTTTCTTATGAAAACAAGGCGTCAATTCATTTATGCCAATGAGGAGAATAGATTTGAGGTACCCAATCATTAATAGAGAAGTGATTATTATGTGAATCCGTATTTATCCCAATTTACAAATGAATTTTAATTCTAAAAATGATAGAAAGATAAGCTTTTCTTATGAAACCAAAGCATCAATGTCATTTATCCCAATTAGGAGAATATGTTTATGGTTCCTTATCATGAAAAGAAATGAGATTATTATGTGAATCCGTGTTTATCCCAATTGAAAGATGAACTTTAATTCTAAAAATGGTAGAAAAAGAAGTTTTTCTTTTGAAATAAAGCATCAACATCATTTATCCCGATAAGGAAAATGAGTTTATTGTTCCTAATCATGAAAATAAAAGAGATTATTACGTGAATCCGTGTTTATCCTAATTGATAGACAAACTTTGGTTTTAAAAAATGGTGGGAGGTGAAGTTTTTTTTATGAAACCGAAGCATAAATTCATTTATCGCAATAAGGAGAACAAATTTATAGTGCCCAACCATTGAAAGAAGAGAGATTATTATATGAATCTATGTTTATCCCAATTGAAAGATGAACTCTAAAAATGGTACAAAGAGAAGTTTTTCTTATGAAACCAAAGCATCAATATCATTTATCCCAATGAGGACAATGTGTTTATGGTACCCAATCATGAATAGAAAGGAGATTATTATGTGAATCCATGTTTGTCCAAATTGACGGACGAAGATTAGTTCTAAAAATGGTAGAAAGTAAAGTCTTTCTTATGAAATCAAACATCAATTCATCTATCCCAATCAGAAAAACAGGCTTATTGTACCCAATCATGAAAAAAAAAAGGATTGTTACGTGAATACATGTTTATCACAATTGAAAGATGAACTTTAATTCTAAAAATTATAGAAAGAGATGTTTTTCTTATGAAATCAAAGCATCAATATCATTTATCCCAATAAGGAGAATGTGTTTATGAAGCCAATCATAAGAAAAAAGGGGACTATTATGTGAATCCATGTTTGTCCAAATCGACGAATGAACATTAATTCTAAAATGGTAGAAAGTGAAGTTTTTCTTATGAGGCCAAAGTATTAATGTCATTTATCCCAATGAGGAGAATGTGTTTATGGCACCTAATCATGAAAAGAAAGAAGATTATTATGTAAATCCGTGTTTATTCAAATCAATGAATGAACAATAATTCTAAAAATGGTAGAAAGAGAAGTTTTTCTTATAAAACTAAAGCATCAATATCTTTTATCCCAAATGACAATGTGTTTACAGTGCCCAACGATGAAAAGAAAGGAGATTATTACGTGAATACATGTTTTTCCCAATTGATAGATGAACTTAAATTCTAAAATATGGTGGGAAGTGAAGTGTTTCTTATGAAACCAAAGCATCAATTTATTTATCCCAATGAGGAGAATGAATTTGTGGTTCCTAATCATGAAAACAAAGGAAATTATTTCATGAATCTGTGTTTATCCCAATTGATAAATGAACTTCAATTCTAAAAAATGGTGGGAAGTAAAGTTTTTCTTATGAAACCAAAGCATAAATTCATTTATCGCAATGAAGATGATGAATTTGTGTGCCCAATCATTAAAAGAAAGGATTATTATGTGAATCCATGTTATCCCAATTGAAAGATGAACTTTAAATCTAAAAATTATATAAAGAGAAGTTTTTCTTATGAAACCAAAGCATCAATATCATTTATCCCAATTAGGAAAATGTGTTTATGGTACTTAATCATAAAAAAAATACTAACTTCAAAGGAAAGATTGAACCAAGAGGAGGGGTAAATTGGTTTTACAAAAACTTGACAAATTTAAAGTAAATTAAAAATTAAAAATAAATTACGGATAAGAAAAACAAATAATCAATGTATAGAGGTTTGATCCTTTTATTTGGCACCTACGTCCTCTCTTCTTGGTACTTTTTTACCGAGGTGATTTCTATAATTCACTAAACAAATGGTTACCTTTAAGGCTAAGGTACAACCTTACATCACTATTTTTAAGGCCTAGATTGAACCTTTCAATGCCTTTGAGAATTTTAACCTAAACTCTCAAATTTTTTCACTCACTTTTATACAACCCCTTTTATGATATGAATGAAGTATTTTGCAAAAAGATTGAACCTCTAGTAGGTAGATGTTTGCTGGAATTTAAGTAAAGATCAATGAGATACAAATAGGCTTGAAGAGTATAAATTTGATATAAGTAGAAATGAAGAATTTGATGATTTTGAGCTTTTTGTTGTTCAATGATTCAATAATTTTTGTATCTCTACTTCTTTACCTATTGGGAACATCCATTTATAGTTGGAAATTGATTCATAGACGTTAGGCATTTAATGTGATGGTTGGAGAGCCATTCTAGCCTTCATAAATGCTTGTTTCTGTTTAATCTCGTGCTATAGTATCGATACAATAGCAATAGTATCGATACAGGAATCAAAAAAGTGACATTACAGCTTGTTGTATCAATATAGGGATCTGAGTATCGATACTAAGCAAGCTATATTGATACAGACACTGTTGTATTGATACATTTGAGTGTTTTAGCCAAACCTTGGCTACTGCCAAGCCTTGTATTGATACACACAGGGTGAGTATCGATATGAAGTAGGCTGTATCGATATATACACACTTGTATCAATATATTTAAGGGTTTTTAAGCATAGTATCGATACATTTGTTCTTTGTATCGATACCAACCTTTAAAAACATTTGTAAAATGATTTTTGTTGACTCAAACAAATCTAAAAAATTATTCTAAGTATAAATATACATTTTGGAGCATATATATTTTTTGACAAATTACAAACTTAGTACTTTCAAAATGTTTTTCAATTTAAACATAAATACTAAGTTGAGTATTAATTTAGCTTAAGTTGTTTGTTACATAAAAATAGAAATCAAGGTTAACAAGAAAAGAGGTTATTATGTGAATCCGTGTTTGTCTAAATCGATAGATGAACATTAATTCTAAAAATAGTGGAAGGAGAAGTGTTTCTTATGTAACCAAAGCATCAATATCATTTATCCCAATGAGGAGAATGTGTTTATGGTGACCAATCATGAAAAGAAAATAGATTATTATATGAATCCATGATTATCAAAATCGATGGATGAACATTAATTTTAAAAGTGATGGAATGAGAAGCTTTTCTTACAAAACTAAAGCATCAATTCATTTATCCTAATGAGGAGAATGAATTTGTGGTGCCCAATCATTAAGTGAAAGGAGATTATTATGTGAATCCGTGTTTGTCCTCTTTCACATACGAACTTTGTTTCTAAAAATGGTTGGAAGGAAAGCTTTTCTTACGAAACCAAAGCATCAATGTCATTTATCCTAATAAGGACAATGAGTTTATGGTTACTAATCATGATAACAAAAGAGATTATTATGTAAATCCATGTTTATCCTAACTGATAGACAAACTTTGATTTGAAAAAATTATGGGAAGTGAAGTTTTTCTTATGAAACCAAAGATCAATTCATTTATCCCAATGAGAAGAATGAATTGGTGGTGCCCAATCATTAAAAAAAAGAGATTATTCTGTGAATCTGTATTTATCCCAATTGAAAGATAAACTTTAATTCTAAAAATGGTAAGAAGAGAAGTCTTTCTTAAAAAACCAAAGCATCAATATCATTTATCCTAATGAGGAGAATGTATTTATGATGCCTAACCATGAATAGAAAAGAGATTATTATGTGAATTTATGTTTGTCCAAATCGACAAAAGATATTTAATTCTGAATATGGTAGAAAGAGAATTTTTTCTTATAAAACCAAAGCATTAATATCATTCATCCCAATGAAGAGAATGAGTTTATGGTTCCTAACCATGAAAAAAAAGAGATTATTACATGAATCGATGTTTATCCTTATCGGCAGATGAACTTTGATTCTAAAAAATGGTGGGAAGTGAATTTTTTTATGAAACCAAAGCGTCAATTCATTTATCCCAATAAAAAGAGTGAATTTGTGGTGCCCAATCATTAAAAGAAAAGAGATTATTATGTGAATCCGTATATATCCCACTTGAAAGACAAACTTTAATTCTAAAAATGATAAAAAGAAAAGTTTTTCTTATGAAACCAAAGCATCAATATCATTTATCCCAATAAGGATAATGTGTTTATGGCAACCAATCATGAAAAGAAAGGAGATTATTATGTGAATCCGTGTTTGTCTAAATTGACGGATGAACATTAATTCTAAAAATGGTAGAAAAAGATGCTTTTCTTATGAAATCAAAGCATTAATATCATTTATCCTAATGAGGAGAGTGTGTTTATGGTGCCCAATGATGAAAGAAAAAGAGATTATTATGTGAATCCGTGTTTGTCTAAATCGGCGAACGAATATTAATTCCAAAAATAGTAGAAATAGAAGTTTTTTCTCATGAAACCAAAGCATCAATATCATTCATCCTAATGAAGAGAATGTGTTTGTGGTGCCCAATCATGAAAAAGAAAGGAGATTATTACATGAATCCATGTCATCCAAATTGACAAACAAACTTTGATTCTAAAAAATGGTGGGAAGTGAAGTTTTTCTTATGAAACAAAAGCATAAATTCATTTATCCCAATAAAGAGAATGAATTTGAGGTGCTTAATCATTAAAAAAAATAGGTTATTATGTGAATCCACATTTATCCCAATTTAAAGATAAACTTTAATTCTAAAAATGGTAGAGAGAGAAGTTTTTCCTATAAAACCGAAGCTTCAATATCATTTATCCCAATGAGGAGAATGTGTTTATGGTGCCAAATCATGAAAACAAAGGAGATTATTATGTTAATCTATGTTCATTCAAATCAATGGATGAACATTAATTCTAAAATTGGTAGAAGGAGAAGTGTTTCTTATGAAGCCAAAGCATCAATATCATTTATCCCAATGAGGAGAATGTGTTTATGGTGCCCAATCATGAAAAAAAGGTAGATTATTATGTGAATCCATGTTTGTCCAAATTGATGGAAAAACATTAATTCTAGAAATGGTAGAATGAGAAGCTTTTCTTACGAAACTAAAGCATCAATTCATTTATCCTAATGAAAAGAATGAATTTGTGGTGCCCAATCACTAAATGAAAGAAGATTATTATGTGAATTCGTGATTGTCCTCGTTGACAGATGAACTTTGTTTCTAAAAACTGGTTAAAAGGAAAGCTTTTCTTATGAAACCAAAGCATCAATGTCATTCATCCCAATAAGGATAATGAGTTTATGGTTCCTAATCATAAAAACAAAAGAGATTATTATGTGAATCTGTGTTTATCCCAATTGGTAAATGAACTTTGATTCGAAAAAATTCTGGCAAGTGAACTTTTTCTTATGAAACCAAAGCATAAATTCATTTATCCCAATGGGGAGAATGAATTTTTGGTGTCCAATCATTAAAAGAAGATAGATTATTATGTGAATCTGTGTTTATCCCAATTTTAAAATGAACTTTAATTCTAAAATTGGTAGAAAGAGAAGTTATTTTTTACGAAACGAAAGCATCAATATCATTTATCCTACTGAGAAGAATGAGTTTATGGTTCCTAACCATGAAAATAAAGGAGATTATTACGTGAATCCTTGTTTATCCCAATTGAGAGATGAACTTTGATTCTAATAAATGGTGGGAGGTGAAGTTTTTCTTATGATACCAAAGCATAGATCCATCTATCCCAATAAGGAGAATGAATTTGTGATGCCCAATCATTGAATGAAAGGAGATTATTTTGTGAATCTGTGTTTATCCCAATTGAAAAATGATCTTTAATTCTAAAAATTGTAGAAAGAGAAGTTTTTCTTATGAAACCAAAGCATCAATATCATTTGTCCTAATGAGGAGAATGTGTTTACGGTGCCCAATCATGTAAAGAAAGGAGATTATTATATGAATCCATGTTTTTCCCAATTGATGACGAACCTTAATTCAGAAAAATGGTGGGAAGTGAAGTTTTTTTTATGAAATCAAAGCATCAATTCATTTATCCCAATGAGGATAATGAATTTGTAATGGCCAATCATTAAAGTAAAAGAGATTATTATGTGAATCCATGTTTATCCCTATTGACAGACAAATTTTAATTATAAAAATGGTAAAAAGAGAAGCTTTTCTTATGAAACCAAAGCATCAATGTCATTTATCCCAATTAGAAGAATAAGTTTATGGTTCCTCATCATGAAAGGAAAGGAGATTCGTATGTAAACCCGTGCTTTTCCAAATTGATGGATGAACATTAATTCTAAAAATGGTAGAAGGAGAAATGTTTCTTATGAAACCATAGCATCAATATCATTTATCCCAATGAGGAGAATATGTTTATGATGCCAAATCATGAAAAGAAAGGAAACTATTATGTAAATTCGTTTTATCCCTATTGACAGACAAACATTAATTCTAAAAATGGTAAAAAAGATAAGCTTTTCTTATGAATCCAAAGCATCAATGTCTTTTATCCCATTTAGGACAATACGTTTATGGTTCCTCATCATGAAAGAAAGGAGATTCTTATGTGAATCCGTGCTTTTCAAATTGACGGATGAACTTTAATTCTAAAAATTATAGAAAGAGAAGTTTTTCTTATGAAACCAAAGCTTAAATATCATTTATCCCAATGAAGAGAATGTACTTATGGTGCCCAATCATGAAAAGAAAGGAAATTATTTATAAATCCATGTTTGTCCAATCGACGGATAAACATTAATTCTAAAAATGGTAGAAGGAGAAGTTTTTCTTACGAAACCAAAGCATCATTATCATTTATCCTAATGAGGAGAATGTATTTATAGTGCCCAATCATGTAAAGAAATGAGATTCTTATATGAATCTATGTTTTTCCCAATTAACAGATGAACCTTAATTCTAAAAAATGGTGGGAAGTAAAGTTTTTCTTATAAAACAAAAGCATCATTAAAAGAAAAGAGATTATTGTGTGAATTTGTGTTTATCCCTATTGACAGATGAAGTTTAATTGTAAAAATGGTAAAAAGAGAAGCTTTTCTTATGAAACCAAAGCATTAATGTCATTTATCTTGTTAACCTTGATTTTGGTTTTGATATAACAAACAACTTAAATCAAATTAATACTCAACTTGGTATTTGTGTTTAAATTGTAAATCATCTTTAAAAATCCTAAGTTTGTAATTTGTCAAAAATTATATATTTATACTTAGAACAATTCTTAAGATGTGTTTGAGTCAACAAAAATCATTTCACAAATAATCCTGAAGATTAATATTGATACCATTAACAAATGTATCGATACTATGCAAAAAATCATTTCACAAATAATCCTGAAGATTAATATTGATACCATTAACAAATGTATCGATACTATGCAAAAAACCCCTCATATGGATCGTTACAAATGTGTATGTATCGATACAGGTTGCTTAGTATGGATACTCACTCCATGAGTATCGATACAAGGCTTGGCAATAATCAAGGTTTGTATGAAACCCTTAAATGTATCGATGCAAGTATGAATGTATCGATATGGGCTACTTAGTATCGATACTTACTCCATGAGTATCGACACAAGGTTTGGCAGTAGCCTAGGTTTGGTTGAAACCCTTATATGTATCGATACAAAGGTATCTGTATTGATACAAAGGTAATTGTATCGATACAGCTTGCTTAGTATCAATACTTAGATCCAAGTATCGATACAACAAGTTTTAACGATCACTTTCATGAATTATGTATCGATACTATTGGTATTGTATCGATACTATAGTGTGAGATTGAATGAAAACAGGCATTATGAAGGCTATAACGGCTCTCCAACCACCATATTAAATGCCCAACGTCTATGAATCAATTTCCAGCTATAAATAGAGGTTCCAAATAGCTGAAGAGGCAGAGATATAGATTTCATTGAATCATTGAACAACAAAAAGATCAAAATCATCAAACTCATTATTTTCCACTTGTATCAATTTCATACTCTTTAAGTCTATTTTTATATCATTCTTCTTATACTTAAATTCCACCAAACATCTACCTACTAAAGGTTCAATTTGTTTGCAAAATATTTTTTTCATTTCACCAAAGGGTTGTGGAAAGTAATTGAAAATATTTTAGAGTTTGGGGTATAATTCTCAATGAGATTGAAAGGTTCTATCTAAGCCTTAAAAGATAGTTGTGTAAGGTTATACCTTAGCCTTAAAGGTAACAATTTCCTAAGTGAATTGTGGAAATCACGAAGGAAGGAAAGTACCAAAAAGAGAGGATGTAGGTGTCAAATTAAAGGACCAAGCCTCTATACATCTATTATTGGTTTTTCTCTTCCTTATCTTATTTTTAATTTTCTAATTTACAAAGTTTTTATAGAATAAACTCACCCTCCTTCTTGGTTCAATCTCTTTTTTGAAGCTAACAATTAGTATTAGAGCTTTGGTTTCCTTTATAGGTCTCATAACCTTGTGAAAAGATCCTTGACAGCTTAAAAATGGAGAATGCAAACATTGCAATCAAAGCCTTAAGAAGCCCATAAGAGTTGAAAAACCAAGATAAAGTTTGTCTTATGGCATTTAAGACGAATACAAATGCTATAAGACTTGAAGGGTATTCCATCATGAGACCTCCACTTTTTAATAGTGACAACTACTTATATTGGAAGACAAGGATGAGGCTCTTTATCTAAGAAAATGACTATGAAGTATAGAAAATCATCGTCCATGGACCACTCATTCCAAAAAAAAAAAAGTCAGAGATTGCATTGTGCCAAAGGAGGAAGAATAATGGGATGAACAATACACCAAAATGGCACAACTAAATGCCAAAGCCATGCACACATTATTTTGTGCTCTTGGTCCAAGTGAGTACAATAGAGTCTCACTATGTGACAATGCAAAACAAGTGTGGGACAAGTTAGTAATCACACACGAAGGAACAAATCAAGTTAAAGAATCCATAATAAGCATGCTCACACTTAACTATGAATTGTTCAAGATGAAGATGGATGAAACCATCAAAGAAATGTCGGATAGATTTGCAGATGTCATCAATAGGTTGAAGGCACTCAAAAAGATGGTAAAAAAGGAACTTAATAGTCTTCCCAAGTCTTAGGAAGCAAAAGTGATAGCAATTGATGAATCTAAAGATCCGAATACACTTTCTTTAGATAAACTCATAGGTTCCCTTCTAACCTATGAAATGAAGATCAAGCATGGACAAGAACCATCAAAAAAGGCAAGTGTTGCCTTTAAATCAACCACACCGAGTGATGATGATGAAAACGTCGAGAAAGATGAAGAAATGGCTATGTTCCTAAAAAGATTTAACAAATTCATGAGAATGAACAAAGCAAGAAGACCTCCTAGAAAAGAAATGATGAAGGGAGACTCAAGCAAGAAAGAAAAGGAATAAATTATTTGCTATGAGTGCAAGAAATCAGGACATATCAAATTTGAATATCCAATGTGGAAAAAATCAAACCCAAAGAAGCAAAAAAAGAATGCTATGGTGGCCACATAGAGTGATAGTGACACTTTTAACAATGATGATAAAGAGGTGGCCAACCTATGTCTCATGGCTCATGATGAGCCCAAGGTATCTTTTAATGCTAATACTTACTCATTTGATGAATTACAAGA